>JAQGBW010003391.1:0-16432 GCA_034698625.1 Julus scanicus
GCAGCCGCGGAGGCGAGGAGGGGTGTTGGAAATAGTTTCCCATGGCGCCCTCGCGCCTTCACTTTTGAATCTCCCGCCGTCTTATGTTGAATGAAGTTGCCACTGGATGGCGCTGGTGCCAATTGCAGCCTGAAAGCCATTTTGTTTTTTCCTTTTGTTCTTATCCATTACTTGTCCTGCTTTTACAATGATAAGTCGTCATTCCACTACTGACAAGTCTGTAACTTAATTTTCTACAGTTGATTAAACATCCTGTTCTCACCAGATGTTCTTCCATGCCTGGTTTTCTACACCCTCAAAGTGTTTTTTTAGGGTTTAAGCAAGTAAAATATTTAGGGCATGTGGTGAGTGCTCAGGGGGTGGCCACAGACCCGGATAAGGTGCTAGCGATTCGAAATTTCCCTAGACCAGAATCGCGTACAGCCGTAAAGAATTTTTTGGGGCTATGTGGGTACTACCGTAGATTTGTAAAGGGCTTTGCCACTATTGCTAGACCCCTTATTGAGCTAACATGAGATACAGTACCATTTGGGTGGTCAGCCGTTTGTAAGGATAGTTTTGCTCAATTGAAGGAGGCCCTTTGTAGTGCACCTATTTTGTCAATGTTTGTCCCAGGAGCGCCGTTATTTTTGCATATGGATGCGTTCAGAGTGGGGTTAGGAGCTATCCTGTACCAGGGAATAAAGCCGTTACAGCGGGTTCTGCGTATGCGAGTCGTTCGCTTCTGCCAGCGGAGACCCGGTATACGGTGACTGAACTCGAGGCGTTGGCCATAGTGTGGGCCGCAGAGAAATTTCGACACTATCTGTTCCTAAATAAGGTTACTATTGTGACAGACCATCATGCCCTCTGTTACTTGAGTTTGTTGAAAAATCCTTCCAGTAGATTGGGTCGGTGGGCCGCGAAAATGGAGGAGTTTGTGTACGACGTTCAATACAAGAAGGGTGGGTTGCACGTAGATGTGGATTGTTTAAGTAGGTATCCTGGCCCGGAGGGATTAAATTACCCAATGGTAGAAGACGATTCGTACATCTATTTGCTCCAAACTAGAGTAGTTATGGCCCAGGAACAATTGAAAGAAAAGACGTTGGATGTATTACGAGCAAAAGCAGTGGGGGGAGGGCTGTGGCTCCGAGGGGGTTTGTTATATTGAGGGATACCTTATATTTTTATAGCTAATCGGAGTTAAGAGTCTGCCGATGAGCCGACCCTGTCTACTGCTAAGCGAAGCTGCCGCTGCAGATGGGCCAGACTGCTGGATCAACTTATGATGTGCAGGTCATCCACATACAGCCCACCCACAACAGAGCAGGGCAGCACGCATAAGTTGTTATTTATTTTAATGAGGAACAGAGTGCAGCTCAGTACAGAACCCTAGGGCACTCAGGTTTCTTGTATAAAGGTATCTGAGAAAACTGAGCCCAAGCGAATTAAAAAAGTGCGCTTTTCAAGGAAGCTGCGAATGAAGCAGGGAAGGCGTCCGCAGAATCCCAAGTGGCGCAAGTCACGCAGGATCCCGTAGCACCATGGAACACGCAGACAGCATGCTCACGTAAAACAAAGGCCTTCCGTACATAGGCCTCCAAGCGGAGAAGAGGGTCTACAGAAGACCTGCCATTCCAGAAGCTGAATTAAAAAGGGGGAGAAAAGAAATTGTGACTTGAGGAGAAACATGAGGCGGTCAATAATCATTCTTTCCATGACCTTAAAGGCAGCTGGTTAGGGCAATTGGCCTTTAATTGAGCGGGTCCAAAGGGTGTTTGCCTGGCTCCGGGATGGGCACAACATGGACATGCTGCCAGGATATAGAAAAAAATATTCGCCCAAATACGGTTGTATATGTTAAGGAGGATGCCAAGTGGACCTGGTGGTAGGTGATGTAGCATGGCTTTATGAATGTCGTCGGGACCAGCAGATGTGTCCGAGCAACGGAAGAGAGCAGAAAGGAGCTCAATCTTGATGAAATGCTGATTGTAGGAAGAGGGATGGCGCTTAGAGAAACAAAGCAGTTTCTGTTCCTCTTGCGTTTTGATACGAAGGAAAGAGGGGGTGTAATGCAAGCAGCTAGAGCAGAATGAAAAAGATTCACCAAGGGCATTGCAGATGTCTGCAACTTGGGAAACCTCTCAAGCATCCTTTTTTTAAATGTGAAAGTGAGGGGGCGGTAGGATCCCCGCACCTTGTGCACTTTTTTCCACAGGACTGGTCGGAGTGCGTGAGGTGAGAGTGGAGAGAAAAAATCGCTAAGACTCAAGTTGGCTCTGCCGTCGGACATGGAGGGCAAGCACTTGCAGACGCTTAAAAACTGTTAGATTAGTAGCTGTTGGATATTTAAAAAAGATTGCCCAAGCACGATGCTGAGCAGCTCGGCGATTCCGACATTCTTAATTTTACCAGGGCTTGGGGTATTGAGGTGGCTTAGACGAAGCACGGGGAATGGAAAGGGAGGCAGCTCAAATGACCCCAGCAGTGAATTAGGCAATAGCTCCATCTATGTCCAGGTGGTTAAGGCACTGGATGGAGGCTAAGCAAATGCTTGCAAATGCAGGCTAGTCAGCTCTTGAAGTTATCCACTGCTGAGGATAAAGAAGGGATGAACTAGGGGTTGTCCAGGTGATATGGATAGGAAAGTGGTCACTGCCATGGAGGTTTTGGTCAGGAGACCACGACATCATAGAAAAGAGAGATGCAGAGCAGAAGGACAAGTCAATATGAGAAAAAGACCGCGATGCAGAGTTGAAATATGTGGGGAGGCCGGTGTTCAAGAGGGTGAGGTCCAAGGAAGCAAGGACAGCTTCTAAAGCTGCACCCCTGGTTTCCCGGCGGAAGATACCCGACAGTGGGTTATCTGCATTAAAATCCCTTTAGTAAGAGGTAGGGTTTAGGAAGCTGGGCGACAAGGTGCAAGAAAGTAGTTAATTGTATAGGAAAGGAATCAGGAACATAGATCGAGCACACTGTAACTGCACGAGGAAGGGCAATCCCAACAGCGACAGTTTCCAGCGGGGTGGAGAGCACTAGGCGAGATGACGGGAGGGTGGTGCGCACAAGAAGCGCAACCCCACTGTGAACATTAGCACCAGTTCTGTCCTTACGATGGATGGTAAAGCCTTGCAGTGAGTAAGGAAAGCTCTCCGAGAGAAAAGTATCCTGGAGAGCCACTCATGCAGGCTGATGCTGAGTGATAAGTTCAACTAATTCAGGAAAGTTTCCACACACACCACAACAGTTCTCCTGAAGGATGGCCAAGCTAAGTCAGGTTACCTAGCCGAGCGCCTACTAGCACTAGGCTTGTCCCTATCTCGATGCTTCACTGTTAGCTTAGGTTCCGTTGTGAGCGCGGTGTCCAGCATCTCAGAATGTGCGGATCCGATGGCGCTTTGGGCTACACTGCAGCTGCCTTTAGGGTATTCGCTGGCTGCACGGGAGGCAGGCCTTTGCTTCCGGCCCTGGGCTTCCTGCCAACCACCGGTGGTAGGCGAGCTAGGGGCTGAAGGGGTTGGTAATCCGTTAGTAAACCCCCACTCGGAGGGTAAAGGGGGAGGCCGGTGCACGGGTTGCTGTGGATGCTACAACCTGGGTACGAGGAGAGGAAGGGGGAGGGTGGGGCATTAAGGATTGGGGGTGAGCGAGTCGGAGGGGGTGGGAATCGCATGGTGGTATCGCTAGAGAAGAGTCCGGCTTCCAGCTGTCTGTAGCACAGCGCACATACACTGTGAGTATCACCAGCACCAGAAGGGGGCTAGGGTTTCGTTTGCAATGCAATAGACTGTTGCGAAGAATGCCGGACAGAAACAGGGGCACCAGAGGCCGCCTGCACAAAAGATTTGGCAAAGCTGACTGGCTTAGAAGCCCTATATCGCTTACGAGCCTCAGGAAGGGAGATGTTCTTCTTAATCTTCAGCTTTAAATTCGCTTCTCCTCGAGGTACCTGGGGCAGTCACGTGACCACATGGCATGCGCCCCTTTGCAATTGACACAGGTTGGCGGATTAGGATAAGCAGCCTCGTGTGCAGGTGTGCCACACTGGCCTCATAAGGCTGGCGATTTACACAGAAGTTTCGTGAGGCCGTACTGCTGGCAACCAAAGCACCTGGTAGGGTTTGGTATAAACGGCCAGACAGGAAGATTAAGAAAGCCAACTTTGACGTTTGTGGGTAGTTTGCGTGTGGAAAAGGTGAGGACCAGGGTGGCGGTGGGCTCAACTAACCCATTATGCCGTCTGGTGATTTGCTTGATGTTGGTCACCAGCTGGGTTGACAAAAAGTCAGCAAGCTCCTCTAAGGTGGAATGGAGCAAATCAGGCGAGCCGACAACCCCTCTAGCGCTATTTGGGGAATTGTGAGCCTCAGCTGTGACAGGGTATGAGGCTACAAACATAATGTTTTGGAAGTTGGTTGCCTAGAATTGGGCACACATCTCTATAAGGAGAGTTTCATCCCGCAGCTTACTGACCCTAAGGTCTGAGGTGCCCAAGAAGGCTAATATGCCCTTGTAAATAGCAATAAGCGACACCTTCCCAAATGATTCACCATTAAAGCCTTTCACCACAATAAACTTGGGTGAAGGGGACTCCTGACAGGAAGAAGCAGGAGCAACTCTAAAGCTGGGGCCGGTTGAGTCAATCTGACTCAGGCAGGGTCGCTTTCTAAGGAGCATAGTCGGTTAAGTTTTGTTTAGTTGTGCGAGCTACAGTTTTACACCTTGCTTTCGGACAGGACTTTCCATCTTATCCAGACCAGCTCCAGCCGGAAAGGCAGGAATGCTGCCCTCGGGGCGGGCACACACTGACCAATAGGGGTAAATACCCCTCCATCCAACAGCTGTGATCCCTGTTGCCCTGATAGTCATGGCCTAATATAATCAGGACTTAGAACCGGTATCTACTAAAGCCTGGTTTTTATGCTACCCGGGGTAGCTTTCCCGGGAGGCCAGAAAAGGAAAGGGGTTGCCCAGATCCCTACCCTACGCAAATAGTCAAGGCACAGCGCTGCAG
This sequence comes from Julus scanicus, assembly GCA_034698625.1. Lineage (NCBI taxonomy): Eukaryota > Metazoa > Arthropoda > Diplopoda > Julida > Julidae > Julus > Julus scanicus. The sequence continues at coordinate 4,997 of JAQGBW010003391.1, forward strand.
GCAAGTATGCAGAAACACTTGCATTGGACCAGACAGGTGACACACTAATACCTGACTAATACACAGACCTGACTGCCAAAATACCGGCAGAATGCCCTTAGGGTCGTCGAGGTGTACAAGCATCCCCACCACGGCAAGGTGGTGGCCCTTCAGAGAGGAGTTCATACCCAGGTAACACAAAAATGTTGAGCCAATGTTGGGGCAATGTTAGTATGCCAACCAAATTATATTGGCTCAATGTTGGGGAACCAATGATGAGCCTACATCGGATTGCTTTATTGTCTAATGTTGGCCCAGCATAAAAGGCTAATGTTGGGCCAACGATGAGTTAATGCTGACATACCAACCAAATCATGTTAGCCCAACATTTGCCCTATATGTTGTGCTAACATTGGGCCAACATAATTAGGTTAGCATGCCAACATTGGGCCAACATAATAAGGTTGGCATGCAAACATTAAGCCAACATAATTAGGTTATCATGCCATCATTGGGCCAACATAATTTGGTTGGCATGCCAACATTGGCCCAACGTCAACCCTGCATGTTGAACGAACATTGCATCATGGAGAATTTTTATGTTGGGCCAACATTGGCTACTAAATTATGTTATCCTGAATGATTTCAAAAATATAGGGCCAATGTTGGGCCAACATTGGCAGCTAATGTTGAATCAGTGTATGAATGTCTCTCTAAATTAGGTGGTAAATTTAAATATTCAAATTTTTAATTAAATCATTTATAAAACCATGAATAATGATGTCAAATCATTTTTAGAATACATACATACATAGATGAACATATATAAATACAATAAATAGCTTAAAAATACATACAGCAAGAGGGTTTTGAACCACTGACCATAGGCATGGCAAACCAGCATCTTACTTAAAAGCTATTGGGTCAACTTAAGTTTGATGGAAGTAAGGAAGAGGTAATGCATAAAAGAAAGGAGGTTTTTCTTTAAAATAAAAAATAACTATGTGTACCAAAAACTATTAGTTACTATAGAGGGGTATAAAGTAGGGTAATTACACAAAGCATTGCAACAATACCATTTACCCAACGTTAGGCCAACATAAGTTTGCTAACAATTGGCCGCTGGTTGGCAGAATACATTGAGCCAACATCATTTTGCTAAGCTATTGCCAACGGTTGCTACCCGACGTTGAGTTAACGTTGTACCAACATACGTGTGCCAACAATTGGCCGCTGGTTAGCAGACAATGTTAGGCCAACAAAACATTGCTTAGCTTTTGCCAATGGTTGCCACCTGACGTTGAGCCAACGTTGAGCCAACATACATTTGCCAACAATTGGTTGCTGGTTGGCAGACAACGTTGGGCAAACATAACATTGCTAAGCTTTTGCCAACGGTTGCCACCCAACGTTGAGCCAACGTTGGGCCAACATAACATTGCTAAGCTTTTGCCAATGGTTGCCACCCAACGTTAAGCCAACGTTGGGCCAACATACGTGTGCCAACAATTGGCCGCTGGTTGGCAGACAATGTTGGGCCAACCTAACATTGCTAAGCTTTTGCCAATGGTTACCACTTAACGTTGAGCAAACATTGGGCCAACAAACGTTTTCCAATGCTACCTCCTTGCTAATGGTGCCAAGTACTACTCAACATTGGCCCAACGTTGAGTGTTACTTGGGTACTGAGACAAACGATCTGCATATAAATAACGACGTACGTTGTTTTCCAGCTATAAGTAAGTTATTAAAGTTACTAAATTGTTATAAAGTAAATTTAAGTCGATTGCTTATTAAAACACGTACAATCTGCAAAAGCCAAATCGCAAAACCCAAATTTCGTTTGCTGCAGTACACGCGCTTCCCTAAGTCATAAATTACAGTCGGGAACAAAAGCGCTGTACCAGCCAATATAAATGTCTGTTTTGTTTAATGAAATGTTAATCAGGTGCGTACACTCGTGTTTTTCCCGTGTTTTAAAACAATTGTATCACCTATGTTTCAAAACACGATAGAAACTTTGTGTTTTGTGTTTATGTTTACTGTTTTATTATGTTTTGTTGGTGCGTACCGACCTTTATATTGTAAGGTAGCCTTTGCGAGGTTTTTTTTGGAATTGAATAAAAGAGAACGAAAAATAAAAAGATGTCAAGGTTTTTTTTTAATTTAATTCGCTTCCTTTGCTTATTGACATTTATTTGCGGCCCATATGCCGCTTGAATGTTTGTTCGTGGCCTGTCCGCCGCTTGAAATTTGCGGCCTGCCCGCCACTTGTATTTGTGGTTTAATAAATCGGAGCTTCTTCTTTATTTCAGGAACAATCGATTTTGAAGAAAACACCGCCAGGATTCCGAAATTCAATTTGTAGTAAGTATTTAATTACAATAATCAAACATTATCAACTTACAGTTCTTATTGTTGGAATCATTCCACTTATGATTATTAGATCGAGATCTATTATTGTCCTAGGTGATGGAGGGCAACGCACCCGCACGGGGGAGTAGCCAAAGAGAGAGTGTCAGGCAAAATGTTAAGTTCAAAAATGGCCGACTCGACCAATGTGGCCAGTCAACAGGTTGACGAATAGGGAAGTTTTGGTTTAAAGAGATTTATGGAATTAAATCATTTTCCTATTCATTTTAGTTCAATTCTTTTACTATTAAATAATTCCTTTCCTTTGATTAGGCCAGAGGGAAGACACCATTCAGGAACAACCCTTCATCACGGAATTAAAGGTAAATAACATGTAATGTACATATAAACAAATATAAATCTGTTGCATCGGATTAAAAAAGGGTTAAAACCCCAAAATGTCGCGGGAACCGGACAACAGTTTTTGTGTTTTGCGGCCCACCCGCCGTGTGTGTGTTCGCGGCCCGCCCGCCGCTTATTTTTGATTAGTGGTCCAGCCGCCGTTAAGCCTGATTTACACTAAGCTAGTAATTTAGTCAAATGACACGTGATCAACTACTAACTTATTACTTTACTAGCTTAAAAGTGTCCACATATAGTAGACAGAAACACATTTAGCATATCGAAAAACCATGACAACAGCTAGTACACTTGCATAAAAAATGTGTTCACACCTGTCCAAATGCCTGTTTAGTTCAAGGCTTGTTCAGACTACTCTAGTAATTTAGTTTAGTGGCAATTATTTTTGGTAACTAAACGTGTGTGAACACAATAATTGTGGCCAGTGCTCCAGTGGAATAATTTAGTTAGAAAAATAGAAGTTGTTCTATATTTTGATTAAGTAATGCCCCTCTACCATTACCCAATCACCCCCACTAAAAACTACAGTGCCAAAGAGGCCTAAACTCATGTTTTTCCATAGCTTTAGGTTCTGCCAAGATGTCCATTCTCTGGAATGAAGAAACAACTTACAAGTTTGTTTCTGACTACATCAAACATAAGAGCTTTTAAATTTTTAAATCTCCTTTACATAAACATAGACAGGTCAAGCAGTCAGCCTATGATCATTTCCAAAATAGTATAAACTTGCCTGCTTTTGGAGTCAAGGAGATAAAGTTAAAAATTAAAAGCATAAGGTAAGGAATGATTTAATATAATCTATAACAACATATGTAGTGCAGTGGTTGCCATAGGGGAGTAAATGGTTATATGGGGAAGAAATGCATGATTTACATTGTAGTGGCAGAATAATAGCATGTTGATATGTCATGCAGTTTTGGAGGACTGTGCTGTTTCATGGATGTTTGGGGACACCACTATGTTTTTTAAGATTTTTTGTACCAGTTTTTAGATCTACATATGCACAGGAGTGTAAACAAATAAAGGACTCAAAAAAATCTAGGGCTGGCATTGATGCAGTTTATGTTCCATCTGTGAAATGGTTTAAAATACTACATTATACCCTGCACAATATAACAACTGAATTAATAGAAAGTCAAAGTAATTTGGTTAGTATTTATTTTATTTCATGTACTTAACTTCTAATACAATGAAGCACAAATATAATTACATGCAATGACACCTTTTTGCAACACTTACTCAGCTACAGTATGTCTTACAATAGTTCTAATATATCATCTTCATGATCTTTAAATTTATCATTTTTATTGTATCATCCTCAACTGCCAAGGTATTGATCCTTCTCCCACAAAGTAATCTGCATATTGCTCTCGAATGTCTTGAGCAGTCCGGGATGGATGATTACCTAAATTAGTTAGCAGCGATTTTAAAGCTAGAGACTAAGACTCGACCCTCCAATTTCCATGAACAGTTATTCCTGTATCTAAATTGTCAGCATCAACAGTCATATTGACTGTTTTGCAATGTTGTTTGTCTTAACCAGTTATGTAAAGCACAACACGCTTTGACAATACTAACTACCTTCTCGGTGCTGTAGGGCAGCGGTTTCTCAAACACTTTGAATCTAGCAGCCATTATACCAAAAGCATTTTCGACTATTCTTCTGGCCTGTGACAATCTATAATTAAAAACTTTCTGTTTTAATGTCGATTGATTTCCGTGAAAAGGTTTAAGAAGGTAGTCTTTCAAGGCAAATACATTGTCACCTAGTAAAACATGACCTTCTGGTAGCATACCTGCTTCTAATGCTTGATATAAACAAGAGTTTTGAAATACACCACCATCAGAAACCCTTCCATTACAACTAATGTCTATATAGCAAAAGCAGTATTTATGATCTACAACTGCCATTAGAATAATACTGTTTGATTCTTTGTAATTGTAGAATAAACTCCCTGATGCTGGAGGTGCTTTTATGGTAACATGCTTGCCATCAATAGCTCCACAGCAGCTTGGAAAGTTCCATTCTTTTCGAAACCCATTTTAAATGCTCTTCCACCCTGTTGCATCAGAAACCTGAAAAATGTAAAAGATATTTCTCTATTATTTTATATGTTAACACAATTTTAATTATTTTCCACCTAATCACAGCGAACACAGATAACGAGCAAAACACATCTGCAGCAGAAACCGAATGCCGTGACTGAATATCATCAAGCAAAAAACAAAGATTGTCCCAACTTAACTCTATCGTCACTGACCTGAAAGGAAAAGCTGATATTGTTAACAGAGAAGAAAATGAGTTTGAGGTATTTGGTAGACATATTGGAGTGCAGCTAAAAGCTATGCCATTAGCATTGGCACAGGAGGCACAGGAACACATTTAAGTATACTTGGGTATGATTCGACGACATCATCTCGAAAGCTATTCTGAGCAGGGTGGAGGAAGTAGGTCAAGCACACAATCGTCATTAAATACTACAAACGAATCATCGTGCAGTAACAGTTTTGGATGTAGTTATTTTCATGAAGGTCAACAAGAAACACAGTTGACATATGCATATGTTTTAGAACAACAAGGAGATACTGCACAAAATTTAGATAATCCACCTACTGGTAAGATAATCCATCTCACCTTATCAAATATCCTTACTACAGCAATGCAAAATGCGGAAATTGATTTGTAAGCTTTGTTTAATAAATACATGTAAAAATTGAATATTAGTATTTTGATTGATTATTTCTTACCTTTATGTACTTATTTAATGACTTATATAAGGTGTCACAGACTTCTGAAATAAATTTTGAAATTGTGGATTTTCCAAGATGAAAGACATATATCAGGGTCCTTAAACTGCATCCAGTAGCAAGAAAGTAGAGGACTGTATGTAATTTTGTTTTTGCAGGAATTACATTTATTAAATATGTATCAGTACGTTGAATGTGCGGACCCACTTGTGCCAATACAAAATTGAAACAGGTGTCAGTCATTCGCAAAGTTCCAAAGTACTCCTTGTGATCTTCAGTTTCAAGTTCTTTAAGAAGAAGATTTGTGCCTTCTAAAGACTCCCTTCTTTCTATCCATGCTCTTGTCTATAATCTCTTTGGTTTTTTTAGCAAATTCTTCCTCTACTTCCTCTACAACAGCCTTTGCAACAGCTTATATTGCTGTATTTATCTTTGCTTTGAGTTCGTGTCTGCTCTTGAACAATATGCTGTTAAGTGTAAACATGTTTTATTACTGTTATATTGTATACCAATAAACAAATGTACTTATTATCTTCAATAATAATAATATAATTCAAGAAGTGTATATTAAATGATTAAGGCACAATTTCCTAGAATTGGATGTTTTCTATTGGTGTTTCAATAAACATAAAATGCTTGTACCTCACGAGGCTGCATGATGCAGTAAAAAAACACTTTGTAATTAGTTAATAATGTGTCACTTAAGTAGGCAGGGCTTTACTAAACCAAACGAATAGAAAAAAATCATTTAGTAAACCAACTCACTTTCCTAAATTAATAGACTAAATTTATCTGTTCACACAAGTTTAGTTACTAAAATACGTGCCACTTGATTAAATTACTAGCTTAGTGTGTATCAGGTTTAAAGGTGATTCGGCCTGCCATCACGGATTTTTTTTTTTGGCGTCGTTTACGCGGCCAATTATTGTGGTTTGGAGGCCGTTATTTTAGGCGTCAGAGTGGCCACTCATCCTCGACAATTGAAGCCTGCCAATCACGCATTTTAAGGTGTTTTTTTGGTGAAATCAAGGCGGCTAATTGCTGCAAAATAAAGTCCGCAATTATCGCCGTTTTTAAGCGGTCAATTTGGAGGACGCATGCGGCCGAAAAAAAGGGAGATTATCAATGATGTGTGTTTGTTTAGGGCCCGCTAACCGTCGTTTGAAAATGTTGCCCACCGGCGGTATTAATTGATGTGCGTGCTTGTTTTTGGATCTCGCCAAGCCAGAAGTTTGTTTTGACGACGCCTGCTCGTTCAGAAATTAATTAACGAGTGGGACTTAAAGAAGAAATTATCTAAAATAAAAAAAAAAACATTAAAAGTAAGAAATTATAACAACACAACAAAAATAAAGGAACAAGACAACATGAAAAAGAGCATTAAAGAACCTCGAAACAAAATAGTGGCATTAAAAATACCAGTGTTTTAATATAAATTGAGATCTTATTAATTAGAAATATTGCAAGGAACATTTCAAACTGTTGGCGTCTGCTCACTGGCTTCTTACACCCAGATGCCAACAGGTCGGTTCACTGACACGAGTCTAGTAGAAACCCTAAGGTTCACTATCGACCCTCTTGCTTTCTGAAATTGCACTGGACTTGTTGATGATCCAGTTTATTTCCCAAGTAAACCAAAATGAAGTACATATCTTTGGATGAAGCAGTTTTCTGATGTATCGCCTTTGTAAGTGAATAAACCCTCCTAATTCTGATTTTAACACCGAAAGTCTCTCGATTATGAAAACCCTTTATTTAGTCGGTAAAATCAACTTTTGGTCGACCTGATAAAACTAGTTGCACTGGATTAATATAGGATATAAGGCAACGTTAGGTAAGTTTTATCATTAGCTGGTGGAGTACTGGTCAAGGTAATCAAGTTGACTTATTTGACTTAATACCAGAATAAACTGGGGGCAAGGCAACTGTAGATGGCACTAACCCAAGACCCTGGAGTAAACTCCAGACATTGTAGTTCACGGATATCCCTTGATTTGGCTAAGTATATAATTTGGCTAAAAATGGTAAATTTACACAAATACACGTGAAAAGCATAAATAAAGCAAATCAATATACCAATATGCATGAAATAACATAGTGTAAATGATCATGGATCATCACAAAAGCCCCTAAAATTCAGAACGGACAAAATGGCAGGGCAAAATTTTAAATAAGGTGAAGTCTAACTGTTAGCCCTGTCAACACAAAACAGTTTACGATAAAGTTGATGGCAAAAGTACTGGCCACTAAAGTTGAACTACCCGTAAGAAGGCAAAAGGTCGTGGGATATGGACACAGGGTGCCAAACAGCCTGAATGGAGGGAATCGTTTGTTTAAAGAAAAAGGAGTTTAATGGTAGTGTCCAAAGGCAAAACAAACAATGTGTATCATACAGGAACATTGAATGCGAAAAGCAACCCCAACTAAAATCCCTTTTTTAATGAAATGACAACAAAAAGCATGTGAAAAAGGACAGAGACTATTCCAAATAAACACCATAAGCAACAATGCAATGAACACACAACTTGTATAAAATCTGAATAAAGCATATAAAACTTATATAAAGAGTATGGCGTGTATACTTTGTAAGAACCCGGCCAGGGCTCTCGGCAAGAAGGGCACAACAACCGGAGGTATTTACGTGAAAGAATAACGTCTTTAATACAAAACCGCGCGAATTACAGAGGTGCCCGCCAACTTGCGGGTCTTAAACAACTTTATAACGAAAAGCATATATAACAGAAGCACCATGAGGTTGACCAACCTGGCCAAACCCCAACCACCAACTACCCTCCCTTGCTGGCCCACTCGCCTTATATTATGGGCAGCAAGAATGTCACTCGTTCTCGAACTTTCCTAGCTTATTACGTAACTCTCGTAAGGGCAAGGTACATAATATACGCTTCGAGGAAGGGCGCGCATTCCACCGTACCGGGTCCAGTCCCGCCACGCGCGGCCCTGACCCTGGGGAATGTCACAACTTCAAAGGGTACACATACCTAAGGTAATAATAAAGCATGTAACAAGAATAGTAACCATGAATACTAATACAAGTATACAAATACAAAAGAAAGGCAGGAATGGACCTGAAATGGCCTCATAGTAACATACTTTATTAAAAGTAAAAACCCGTATAAAATACTAAGAAAAACGAGTACAAACTGAGATTATATTCATAATATAAAGAATATGGAAAGGCACTACATTTGACCAACAAAACCAACAAGTGGGTAGGTAAAAGTTTGGAGCATTAAATACTTTACTTTGGCAACCAATTTGAATAAAATTTAGAAACGTTTTGGCCGAAAAACTAGAAAAAGGACTCGTAAGAATTAAAGCTTTTTAGGAACGTTAAAATTGCACAAGACAGTAAAACTTTGGCATGTTGTTATTTTCCATATCATCTCCTTCGCGGTTGTCGACACGAATGGGCCGATTTGCTGGATGAACCACACGTTCTGGAGGAGGTCCCATAAACACAAAGTTGCAAGGAAGACTCATTGCATCCAAATCGTCCAGAGTTGGAATCAGGAAAAAGTGACAGAGCCGAGCCTTTGGTGTGGTGGCAACATCGGCATTGATGGGAACAACAGGTGGCATGGCTGCCTGTGGAACGACGACTTCCTCCGCAATAACAGGCAGAACGACACCGGGACCAGGTTTCTAGGTGTCTTGCTGGACTTCGGCATCAGCAACTGGGGGCTTGGAACCTTTTCTAAGGAAGTCGAATCAACGTCCTAAACTTCGGAGCAGCTGTCTTCTGCCGCAGGTGGTGGTGGCTGGAACGTAGAACTGGAACGTTCATCACTCCAGTGGGAACAGGATGCCCCTGGGTCGAAATAGTAGGTGTTGCCCCTTTTAGCTGGTGGTTGATCGATGGGAGGCCTAAGTTTTGGAATGGACCCTGTAGAACATGCAAAGCCAGTGGAACTGGTGTAGGATCTGCTGCTGTGTGGACGATATCCAGGTGGAAATGGCCGTGGAGCAGCCATCCTAGCAGTGTCTAACGCTGTCTGCAGGTGTTGTGGTGGCACGTAAGATTTTACCCAGGCAGGTGGTGACCCATAGCGCCGAATCTCTTGAGCATATTGGCGCGAATCTTTGGCAATTGCCTTAATGGCATTATTGAAGCAAACCGCACATCGATGGGCACGTTCCTTCTTCCCTGGCTTGTTATGTCTTAGTGAACCCGAACGATAACAGCCACAAAAAGTCGATGTTGAATGGCGCGGATAGTCCAGCCTCCATTTTGTTGTTGTTATCTTCTTCTTAGGTAATCCTTATGGCCCATTTATATCTGCTTGATAACGGAGTTTGTATCTCAATCTTGGTCTCCAGTTGATTAAAGGTAGGAACAGGTTCTTTTGGCATAGGTAGAGCTGGCGTGGGCACGATATCCAAACAGGTGATAAACTTTTCTCCCACCTGTGATGATTCCCCAATCCTTGAGAAGTCCTGCACACTTTTAGCACCTTTCTTCTCCATTCCAATATCGTGCTCCTGTGTTTGAGACCCAATTGGAATGGCCGGACGATCTTCACATTCAGATGCAAGGTGCTTTCCCAGTGTCAGGCCCAAAGATGTTCCAGGATGGAATGGCGAAGATCAAGCATTTTCTCTACAATAGTCTTATTAGAAGGATCTTCAACTAGAGACATTTTTTCAGTGTTGGGTCCTGTGGCAGGAAACTACTAGTTCGGAAGGACCAGTTTTACCAAACTGTTCCCCAAGTCCTGTTGAAGTTTCGGCGCTAACTGGAGCAGCCATAATTCCGGTGGTGAACGTGTTTTCATAACACGAAATCTCCGCGGAAGTTTAAGCTTAACTGTCAGTCACTGGCAGTGGTTGGGACCAAACTGTTTCTATAACAGGTACTTCACCGATCCAACTTCCATGATGGTGACGACAGGCATCCCCGTCCATGAAAAGCATCATTTCTCGCACGATTCCCCTAATTCAACTCGCTGGGTAGAAATAGCGGCAAGCAATAATTTGAGAAAACTTGATAAAAATTTGGCAATTCTGGTTGCTTAAACTCTTTGAAATTTTTAAAATACGGGAAATAAACAAGTCCTTTGTTAAAGAAAGGCACGAATAATGGCGATAGCACTGGTACAAGTGGGGTAAACACTGAATGATGCTGGGGTGATGTCACTGTTGTTTGATGTCAGTAGAATTGTCATCGAAAGGATAGACGAAGTCGAAAAAACTTCCCTCCAAAGTTTTTTGCCTTTTTGTTAGGGCATGCACATTTTCATTTTAAGAAATTTCAGAAGTTGACAGATCATCAAAACTTAAACTTTCCATACCCTCATCCCACTTGCGTTTTTTATGAACAGATTCTTCCATCTTTACTGTGTTTGAAACAACGCAAGTGTAAGTAAAATTCAAAATTACCAAAGGGTTTGGCTCGAAATCTTGTTTACATGAAAAAAAACCATTCACGAATTGTAATTGGGTTTTCGGCCGTAAACGTAGAAATCTCCACCCCTGATTTTATTCTTAAATTTTGGTAATCCCACGTATTCTTCAACCCCGTGAGCCGATGGTTGAAGCTCTTCATTGTTGTAGAATGGTGGTTCATAAATATCTGGATATCGTGGGACCATTGAAATTGGAATTTTGAACGTATTTAAGGCCATGGCTGCACGAATAACTTTATAAATAGTAATGCTTGGAAAGTTTTATTGATATGGGCATTGAGAATTCAAATCATTAAGTTAAGAAAAAGGAAGAACAGCCAATTTTTTGCATGTAATAAAATGTTTACTAGGATTCGTAATCCCTTGTAGGGTTACATAAAAACTGGCAAATTTACGAATTCTGACCCCCGTACCACAGTTGCTCACCTCAAGCTTTTCCTCAGGTAAGCTGCATCTCAAGCTTAAGCTGCAGCTTGAGATGAGACCCTACCACAGTTGATCAAAATGATCATTG
>JAQGBW010003392.1:0-16430 GCA_034698625.1 Julus scanicus
GTGTAGAATTTTATGCGATTTCTGCATAAAATTTTATGCAGAGTATGCAGAATTCTGCAGAAAGTTTTTCATATGGGTGGGTTAAGGCTCTAATCGTTACTTATGGTCCCAACTATGCTTGTCAAGTAAACCTTCTGCGGTTAAAAGCGGGTTTTACACAGTTTGTTCAGACACAGTAGGATACATAGCAATCGCTTTATTCCTTGGCTTTACTCTGAGTACAATGGGAACATGGCTGTAGCTATTGCAACCACAAAATCTGCTTGTGCTTCTTCTTGGAGTTCTGCACTTCATGTCAGAATCTGTTTAAAGTGGATGCCAAGTTTGTTGCAGTTGCTATATTTTCTTCGTGGTGGAATAATAACGGTGTTAAATTCGTCCTAGGAAGTGTTTGGGTTTCTTCATTGTGTTCTTTAAATGTTGGAGGTTGTCTGCAATGTTCTAGCAGTTGCAGGTGATGAGTTTTGAGTTCTTTATATGATAAGAGTACTTTATGTAGATCATTCTGTGGTTGTTCAGTCCGAGCATTAGCTATTTTACGCATTTCAGCTTCATTGCTGGCGCATTTGCTATAGTAATTAGCGTATTTCTTAGAAGATTTAATGGTTACCCAAGAGCGTTTTTCTCTTATTTGGGTCCATAGAAGTGAACTTTATCAGTGCTTTATTTGCTTCGGTCCAAGTATTTTTAGCATGAGCGATGATGCTTCATATTTGAGGCATGAAGGTGATCGCATTTTCTGGTGGGATTGGCAATTCAGGATTGAATAGCCGTTCAACGCATGGGTAGACTGGTGTTGTCCAACCTGGATTAAGTCATTAATTGTCGATTAGGGTTTGAAAAGCCCTTTCGATTTTCGTTCCCGGTGTTCCCGTAGACCGTGGTACTGTTGTGTCCAACATTGCAATTCGTCAAAAAATGTTTGAAATTCTTGATTTTCAGAGTTTATTAAAGTTTGTTGTTCTTTAATTTACAGGTCAGAATATTTGATCTAGATAATTTAAACATCTTTGTTAAAACTCATTCTTCTCGAGGGTCCTGGAACTGCTTCAATTTCTTCCATTGGAATTTGGCTTTCTTCGGCCATTAAAACTTTCTTCCAAGCGAGCTGTAACATGATCGCTTGGTCGATTAATTGAGGAAGTTTATGGGCCCCAGTACACTTTATATGCACTTTAAGGTGTTTAGATGTTGCCACGTGTTGATTTCGAGCGACCCTCAGGTGGGTATGTTTTGTTCCCATGATAGTGTGAAAGCGGTTGGCTCCGCCCCCATAAAACCGTTAATCTTTACAGGGTGATGCGGAAATGTTGCGTAACCCAAATATTCTACGAGAAGGTCATTTTCAGATGAAAATTTAACCATTATTATATAAATCTGGTGACAAAATTTTATCGTAAATATGTGCCATTATTCTGTCTGAACCTTAATTTGTTGTACAGAATTTGTGCTGCTGTTGCTACTTTATAAAAGTGTTCTCGAGGCATTTGGGCAGTTCAGATAATGGTGTGAAATAGTTGTGAACGTGCATACGTAGTTTAATACTTGATTATTAGGTTCATGATCCATTTGCTGCATTCCAAATTCTCGAATGTACTCCCAGAGTTTGAAGACAATAGGTTGTCCGAATTTAGCCAGACATTTTGTCATGGCATCTGTCAGATCGTGCATTACCTCGGCTTGAAAGTGTGATGGTACCCGACTGGTACGGCACCTTTTCGTGATAGTGTGATTTCTAAGGTCTGTATTTTCATTTTCTTTTTGAGTTCGTTTTTCCAATGCAGACGGCAAAGTTTGCGTTTCTTTGGCTTCTTGGTCCGTAGTATTTTTGGAGTCAAACGCATTCGACTTTTAAAGTCGATCAATGCTTTGTAGAACTTCGGGAGCTAATTTTTACATTGATTTTAGGCCTTTTGTTGAAAGTCAATCACTTTTTGCATTTGCCTTTGGTTTGTCAATTACAATCTGGACCTGCTTTCGTAATTGTTGGGATTGGGTTGGGCATTTCATCCTCTGGCATATATAAGTGTTTTGGATCTTTGGCATTATGCACACTTTTATATGTCCTTTTCAATGTGTCCATAACTTAGGAGACGGTTCTTGATAAGAACTTTGTCTCCTATTTGGAATGAAAGCATAAACACTTTCAGATTATGTTTTTGTCTTCTTTCGTCCTGTGCTTGTAACAGACAGTCTTTTGAATCTTGTAAAGTAACTGATAATTTTTCAAGAAACTCTCCAAATGAGTCCCTCACAAAGCTTTTATCAGTGCAGTATTCATTAAATGCTAATATGTTATTACGTGCAGACCTAAGAGCCGTTCTAAACATGAGAAAAAGGGTGAAAACCCTGCATTCGCATTGATGCTAGTGTTCATCGCCCATTTTACAGCTGCATGTTGTCTGACCCATGTTTTACGGTCTAAGTCTATGGCAATTGACAATTTTGCCTTTAATTCCTGATGTCTTTTTTGACTGGGTTAGCTTGTGGGTGATACTTTGCAAAAAATTGCAGTTGAAACCCTAGTGCCTTTGCTGTATTCTCCATAACGTGGGAGACGAATTGTGGACCATTGTCGCATCGCACCAATCGAGGCGGGTCATATCTCAGGCAGATTTCCTCTATAAACGTGTGAGTGACAGTTTCGGCCCAAAAGTTTGAGATAGAAAATAGTTCCTCATAACCAATCGTAATATTGCTCACCGAAAAGATGAACGCATTTCTTTGCGCTGTTTCAGGCATCGGCCCGACAAGATAGATAGCAACTGCTTCAAATCTTGGTGGTAATATTTACGTTGTGTCAGGGTAATTTAGAGGTTTATATTTTAAACACTACGGACATTGAGTGATCACTTTTATGTAGAATTTCTGGGATGAGGATTCGAGGTTCTTCATCTTCCATTTCTGACAGTTGTAGATAGAGCACTCTAGAGTTTATCTGGTATCTATCTGGTTAAGTGACCAATTCCTTCCAGTGCTTGCATTATTTTCACACATTCTGGATCAGACATTTGCATTTGTCTGTAATCTGATGCAGTTATGGGTTGCTCATCCTCTAAAAATAGATGGATGATTACCACAATTTCAATTTTCTCCGAACTTCTCGACAGCATGTCGGTTAGTACCTTCAGTTTTCCCGGGACATATTTGATATTGAATACATTTTGTGGCATTGCCATCACCCATCTTACAATGCGTCCTCTGGTTTTTTTGTTGCTAATATTGAGCGTAAAGGGGCATGATCAGAATAAACAATAAATTAGAATCCATCAATGTAGCCTCAAAAATGTTTGACTGCCCATAGGACTGCCAAAGCTTCTCACTCAGTAGTTAAGTAGTTCAACTAAGCTTAAAAAAGGATTTTGAATCGTATTCAATAATCCTGAATTCATCCCCATCTTCTTGTCCTAACACAGCGCCCATCGCATCTAAGCTGGCATCTGTGTATATGTAGATGAAACCCTTTTTCAAAGTTAGGCTGCACCAGGACTAATGCAGTGCTTAACTTTTTTAGCCCTGACTTTTTAATTTTATTTTAATATTTTTTTATTTGAATATTTGTTCTTTTATAGATGAAAGGATGTACCAAGTAAATTTTATAAAAATCTACCAATTATTAAGAAAATTACTGACTGGTGAAAATTTCAACCATTAGGGCTTAAGACCATAAATGAAATCTAAAAAAAAAAGAAATTTTTAACACTTTCATACTTTAAACCTAAGAAATAACAATCAATTATACACAAAAAACATGTTATTACATACTTGTTGTTCCAAAATCATAAATTTAAAGCAATTTTAAATAGCAAAAGTGAAGAACATGTGAAAGAATGTGTAGTAGATATTTTGAGTTGGCAGATAGGCCAATTGTTAGACATTGCACAGATAAAGAATGAAAAACCTATTTACAGTTAAAGCAATAAAAAAATTATGGTTGCCAGTTTTCTCTAAAAAAATCATTTGTGCAGTTAGAACATAAATTTCAAATTTTACCTAACATTTTCATTGCTCCCATTGAGCCCTGGTGGTTAAAATTTCAACCAGTTAGACGTTTGGCAATTTAATTTTTATAATAAAAAATTTTGTCTTAAAATTTTACAAACACTACCATAAAAGTTTAATAATGTTAACTGCTATTTAAAATCCTATCAAAATCTGTTTAAAACTACCTTTTTTAGAGCAAATAGTCGGCACTATCCACATTTCAACAAAATGTCATAAACATCCATTTTGAAATAATTTCTCAATAAATATAGTTAAAAGTGCAACCTGCTTTATTTTTTCTAAGAAGATACATGCTTTCAGCCTAAAAATAACGAAAGATGGTGCTTCTAGCACTAGTACTTTTTCAGATAAAATTTTAAATCAAAGTAGTTGAAATTTGTGCCACCAGGGCCGAAAGGGTAAAGTGTTTTTTTTAATTTGTTGACGGCTTCTTTGTACTTATTGTCCATAGTAAAGTTAACAACTTTATTCAACAGCTGATGAAGTAGTGTGGCAATAGCTGATAAGTTTACCATAAATTTGCCAAACCACTTGCAGGACGCTAGAAATGAACGAAACTGCTTGATAGTAAGGACATCGTGCTTCTCTAGAATGTATCCAGGTACAAATCAAAATAAAAACACTCCGGTTTCATGTAAAGGTTAAAACCTTTATTGTCGACAACCCTTCGTCAAAAGACTCATTATTCATCAGGTCTCCAAAAATATATATCTACAATTTAAAACAGAACCGCAGATAAGCTAACAATCAATAGAGGGGCCAATAACCCCAAATTACTTAAAATACATTGTCGTTTTCCATACATTGCAACTAAAACAAGTGAAATTTTAAATTTCATCTAAGGCGTATACTAAAGAACACAATAATATTGCTAACATTTCACTACAAAATCAAGGGTACAAGCATCAATATAAAACCACTTATCACTACCTTAAAACATCTTAACTGATGCACAACAGCCTGAAATGATCCAAACATTAAAATCCATCAATCCCTTCTTTAGTGTACACCTTAGATGAAATTTGAAATTTTACTTGTTTTAGATGCAATGTATGGAAAATAACAATGTATTTTATGTAATTTGGGGTTGTTGGCCCCTCTATTGATTGTTGGCTTATCTGCGGTTCTGTTTTAAATTGTAGATACATATTTTTTTGCGACCTGATGAAGTCTTTTTACAAAACGTTGTCGACAATAAATGTTTTAACCTTTACATGGGACCGGAGTGTGTTTTCATTTTGATTTGTAACTGCTTTATGTTAGATGGATATGTCAATTCCAGGATTGCCAATTTTTAAAGTGTCATTTGGTTTGCTTGAAGCCAAAATTGTTCGTTGATGCATTCGATTACTCGACTGGCAACTTCTATGTGACTTTCAAACGTGCCGCTTACAGTCAGGAGATCGTCTTGGTACACTACCACTACAACCCGTGGTAGCAACTTCAGCAATGCATTCACTACAATGTTGGCAATGTGCTGATAAATTTCTGGCACCCATGAGCATTCTATGGTAGCACAAGGTACCCAATGGTGTGACAGTCGTGAAATACTTCTGCAGTTGGTAAGGTTAATGGATGTCATGAACTTCTTACTAGTTATTTGTGCAAAGAGATCGTAAATTTTTGGCAATAAGAATGTGTCAGGAACAATCACTTTATTCAGAGCACGAAAGTCAGTGACCATACGAAACTGGACCCAGGCTAGGCAACAAGCAAGGATGGAGACGCCCATTGTGATTTCATGGATTTTAAAAAACCCTTATCATTTAATTCCTAAACTTTTAAAGTCAAGATATTCCTTGTTTGAGGTGAACAGTTGTAAAGGCGTATCGCTACAGGATGAGCTGAAGGCAGCCATTCACAGTGGCTGGAATTCCAAAACACCAGACCAGTGTAAACGCCTTATAAATCGAATGCCAAATCGCATTGCTGCTTTTAACAAAGCCATAGGTGGCCCAACAAAATATTAGTCGCACACTTTTGTCTAGGGATGTTTTTGTAAAGTATTTATTTAATATTTTTGGAACAGGCGAAGAGCTCCTGTTCATTTGGTATGCAAACTTTGACCCTTGCATATGTCATTATTTACTGAATAAAACGTTTATTATGTCAGTATCATTTGTGATTCCAATGTGTTTTCAGGTCCGCAACACAATGTGGTGTTTGATGATCTCACGGTAGCAAAACATTTCTACGATAATTATAAAAGGTCCAGCTAGTGTACAAATGCAATTAGCTTTCCTGTAAGTCATCTATAATATCATAAGAAAAAACCCAAATTTGGGTTATAATGATGATGGAAGAGAATGAGAACGAATGTGAAGCTTCATTGAACGATTCAAGATGGCGGCCTAAAAGGGAGAAGAGGATGCCAGTTTTTCAAAGGTCCAGATAAACTATCTAGTCTAAATCCAATAGCCAGTCCTGCAACTACGAAACTATAGATTTTAATATAGAATGTATCTAATAAATGCATTTAACAGAGTGTTCGAGTGTCTGCCAACATTAAAAATATAAGCAGCCCGTTACAATAAAATAAATAAAGGCCTAGTTTTCAACGTGTGAGGTTATCCTGTTGACGAAACATAATACGCATTATAGCCTTGACAATTAGACTTCGGCATATAAAGTACTTCATATTGGAATAGGCTAACTTGGTAACACCGCATAGATTAGTTTACAATGATTATAACCACCACCTCAAGCAGCCATTATGTTGGAATGTTAAAAAACATTACAGAAAATCGTGTTCTGTATCTAAACACTCGCATTTTAAACTTATAATCTACTGCTCCAGCTGATGCTACAGATCCAAACCTTTTGCTGCCTTTATTTAAGATGAATTTAATCTTTCAAAATGTTTAGCCAGATAACAACAGCTTTTCCCCAGATCTGCAAAACCTAGAAAACCTGATATGGTCAGGGAAATTAGAAAGACCTGGAGAAGTCAGGGAAAAATGAAATATGTTAAAAAAGTCAGGGAAATTTAATATATAAATTGATGATATCATTTATTTATGATAATCATAGGTCCAGCTATAGTGTACAAATGCAACTAGCATTCCTGTAATTAGTCATCTGTATTATATTGAGTTCACAATAGGTTTTTTCCTAGTCTATCAAGAAATTTGGCTCCGTAGTATACGTAGATTGTACTTTTAGGAGGATGCTGCTGATGAGGCACTGTTTACAGTTAAATTATTGGAAAAGTTAGAAACCTTATTTTGGAAGATTTTGGAATTCTATGTTAGTGATAGTCAAACGATTAGAAATGAGTTCATACATTAAATTAGGTTGAATTTTGCAAGGTCCTGAAGAGAATTTTATAATTAATGGGATTGGGTTATTGGGACGTTTGTCCTCTGCCGTTTGTCCTCAAGGACAAACGGCAGAGGACAAACATGCGGATTCGGTAAAGACCTCACTGCCCCTCATTTTGTATAGCAAATCTTCTGGATGTGGCAGCTGAAAATGCTGCCGGACCATTATTGCATTTAATTTTTTTTTAAATTTCTACACATGCGGTACTTTGTTTCACATGTCGTAGACTTTTTCTACCATTACCACCAGGCTTGCCCAAGGTGACATTGATGGTGACAGGATTCTTGCCTCAAATCTATTCCTGACACTGCTTTCTGATCAAATATGCTTAATTCTTGGTAGTTGAGTATGAATGTGACTAACGTGGTCTCACTTATTCCGTGACAATTAGCACGGGGGGTAATGAAGTTTCCACATTGTCTGATCTCAATTGCATCTCCTATGCTTTAATAAGATGCTCTACACCTTTTATGTTAGGCAGCTTTTCCCAGTCTTTAGGTAACGACCTTTGTGGTTTTAGAGATACTTCCTCTGAATCAACCTGCTCAATAAGCATGTCATCTGGCTCGATCTGCAACGTTTTGGCCTCTATCACAGACATGCAAGTCTTTTCATGTCCTGTATTTTGAAAAGGATCAGAAACTTTGCATACATAGTGAATTCTAACTCTCTGGTGGTTATGTATACCTGGAAAATCACAACAGGATTAGCTACCTCGCCAGGCATTTAATGAAATGCTTCTCAGCGGGGTTCTGTCAATTTAAAGCAAACCTCACCTGATGGCAAGCTAATTTTATCGACATAACGCAACATAAACTGTTCCCAATGAAGACCTTGATTTCCAGCCTGATGCTTTGGTGAAAACATTCTAAGGAGCCTTTGCATATAATGTACAATCCTCAATTATTGATTGACATCAAGCGCATCTGTGAGTAATGCTTATCATTTGAAATGTGCATTAAGTCCTGGTCTACTTAAGAGACTTGACTACCTGTCTCCACTAATGCTTCAAGCTTGTCTTTATTTCATAATTGAATCAGTAACCTTACCAGACAGTGTCTAGTTGTAGTTAAGGTCCTGTGGAAAGAACTCGAGACCCCCAGACCTCGTAGGTGGATTTCCATGATCATTTCCTTCAGTGGTTGTCAAATGCATCCACCTATCGGTGTTTGGTGTGCTAGCACTGGGACCTCTATTGTTCCACTTTTAATACTGATCGTATCTTGAATAGCACACCAGAGCCAGTCGACCTTTTTTATTACATATATCTATCAAATAGCTTTGGTCTCTGGGCCTGCATTTGCCACTCCTTGCAATGAAATCTGCTGATACTAACTTGCGTGTCCTATTTTTGACACAGCATGAGTCACAATCATGTCTCTAATGTCAACACAGATATCAGCTCTGCAATGGTCCACTTCCGATGCGACTACTGCTGATGATATTCTTATCGTAATACCTGAGAAAAGTCCTATACTCGCTGCTAGTTTAATTTCGTGGTCTTTGTCGAGCAAGTACTGTAATAAGGTGTGCAACTCCATCTCAACCGTGTATGTGTGCTAATCCTATGTGACGGCAGTCCATTCATCAAATGCTTTACCTTGAGTTTATCTGACATCCTGAGATCAACTTCCGAACATAACTTCAATTTTTCGTAGTAATACTCTATCACCATTTCTATATCGAGTTGGTACTTCCCATCATAAAGTTTCAAATCAGGAAAACATTTTTCTCTACCAGTGATAAACTCATGTTCCATCGCTTTACTTCATTTTTGCCAAGACCTCGGGTTCGGCAATGCTTTGTACTATTTAAGCGCATTTCCCGCCAGAAACTGTGATATATACAGCAGCTTGTTGGAATCACACCAACCAGCCTGTGGTGCCAGCCATTCATACTTTTTTATGAACCTAGCACATGTGATTTTGCCTATTCCGGTGAATTTCTCCTGTAGTTCTAGTTTCAGGACATAACTTCTAGTCGCGATGGTTGCTGGTGCTCCCACGTTCAGCTTTGCTTTTGCACCCTGCATCATAATGTAGTTTTTATTTTAAAACTGTTAACATCTGAAAATATGGGTTGGATGACGACTTTGGTGCTCACAGAATATTTTTTTCGAATTTTTTTGCAGAGTTCTGTGGTGTGCAATAAATATTTTTGAGAATTTTCAAGCTGCTCTCATGTTTAGATCCCTAATGACACAGTCAAAAAGCCACTACAGTTTCGCTACGAAGGTCTATATGCAGTTCTTTAATGTGGCAAGCACTTTTACAAGTTACAGGTGTAGTTCAAAGCTCTGAATGTTTCAACCAACTGGTTGAACCTGCCTTTCTTGATGAAGATCCTGTTTCAGTTCCAGCCGCAGCCGTTCCAGTTCCAGTCGCAGCCGTCCCGGTTTCTGTTGCAGCCGTTCCAGTTCCAGCCGCAGCCGTCCTGATTCCTATTACAGCGGTTCCAGTTTCTGTCGCAACCACTCAACCACAATGATGCCGAGACCAGCTCCCGTTCCGTTAAAGCCGACTGTGACTTTTGCACCATCTGTGACACACACCGCAGCAGGTTCCGGATGCCACATCAACATCCCAGCTTGCTTTTGTTGATAACTGGAAGGGGAGTACTGGGGCTACTGCAAAAGACTATTAACCTAAAGTGACGTGACACAAAAATCGTTGGTCAAACTGTTGTAATTAACGCATCTTCTTTCCTTTGCAAAATATCCAAACAAATCAAACCCCATGGGCGAAACAATGGTAAGTTAACTCATTTATTTATAATGTCAAAAACTTTGATTACAAAATTTAATTTAATCCAAGAACTAATTATCATAATAACAATAAGGGACCAGGAAAAAGAAAGGCAATTCAATCTCTGTCGGTGGCAAAACCAGAGTCACCTAGACAGGTCATCAAACCAAGATGGCCGACACAATTTGCCTAGCTGACAATTTCCACTTCTCTCCAAAAACTGGAGGATAGTCCCCTTCTCTTAATTAAATTAATTCATATTAGTCTGAAATCTGTTTTAATTCAGTTTCTTTATTTTTCCTTTTCCTTTCTAGGTTGTTTCCTAACAAAGGGGTCTTATGGACAAGCCTTTCCTTGTATTTGGGTAAGTGTACATTACATTGTAATTATATATATTTGTAAATTAAAACTGAGTAAAAACAATGTTAAAAAAACAAATATTTTCACCGTGTCCCAAAAACATAAATTACAACACAACATACACTGCCATGACCTTTCTCTCACTCCCTTTCTGCAGTGCTCAAGCTGAAAGGACGTGCTCAAGCACTAGTCAAGTTTAATGTGTAACTTTTCATTTTCATTCAAATTTTATATCAGCAAATCACCAGTTGCATGTGTCTCTAAGCTTCTAAAAATAAAATGTTCTCTACAACAACAACATATTGTGGACTTTGACCTTTGTTACAACAACAAACCTTACAGTTAAGTATATTAAAAACCTGCTTTTTCTTCTTGTGTTTAGATAATCTGGACTGGACTTTAAATATTGCTTGTACATGTGACTATGCAGATTCAATATGTATTTATACAGCCAATAACAGGAGCAATTAGGAAAGTTTATCCTTATGCACATGATTCCACCATAGAGTCAACATTTAATAACTGGGTAAAACTTGCACCAGAATGAGCCAAAAAGTCTAAAGCTAACAAAAAAAATTGATATCAACTCACATAAAATTTGACTTGGAAAGTGTACTTTTTGATTTAAATAAATTTATATTTTTTAACAGATGTTTTTTAATTTTTATCGCTTGTAGCATATATGCAACACCATGCATTTAAGCCAACTTTTTTTCAACAATATTTTTTTTAAAAACGAAATTTAAGTACAATTATCAATGAAAAGCTGTAAAACACTTCTTTTTGTTGACATATATTTTAACATTACATTATGTGCATGTTACATATATAAGTTCTTTACAATTTGGAAATTTGCAACACTGTCTTATGGTCAACCAAGTATGATAGTGTGAAAAATTATCCATGCGTACCTTTCTAGTGGATGTGTGCCTTCACTTTCTAAATAAGCCATATCCTGTAAGCTAGTTGTCAACAAACAACTTAAAATTACAATTCCTAGGAATTGATATTGGTATCTGAACATTTCCACTTGCACCGAATTCTGGTTTTTCTAGTCCAAAAACATTATAACTGTGCAAATTTCAGCACAATAAACACAATAAAAAAAGTTTAAACGTTTTCTACGTAAAGATCACATGAATTAAGTCAAAATTGATGATATAAAGTTTTTGCCTATGTAAAAATACTATTTCGAAAAATGACCTAGTTGCATGGTGTAGCATATCTGCAACATCACAAAAGTAAATGCTCGTTTTTAAAAATTACTGCAACAAAATAGTTCCTAAAAGGTTACTTGAAACCATTGATATTTTCATTTCTAAGTAAATTTAATGATGATAAAGATATTTAAGGATGAATATGCTGATTTTTTGCTTTTTGAACAATGCATTCATGAAGCACATGGCTATGATTTTTATTTCCAAAATAATGGTACAGGAGGCACTAGTTGCACACTTTTACTAAGAACAGTGTTGCAAATTGTTTTCACCATGAAAATTTAGGGAATGGCACATGCATGAGTTTGTGCATTGAAAATAATGTGATGTTGCAGATATGCAACACTATGCAGTAAGGGTATTTATATGAAAGTGACTATTTTGAATGTGTACATAACTTTCATAATTTTCTATTAGAAATAGGATGAAAATGCTTTACAGCTATCAAAGCTCTTTCCTTGACAATATGAAATGAAAAGGTGTTTTGTTGTACAATATATGTTACAATGTATTTCTCAAACTGACATAAGTTGAACATTTAAATATGTTGTAGGTTTTGCTGTCACGCAAGTGTACAGTTTGCACGCATTCATTGTTGAACCCGACCCAGTTGGCAATTAGTGTTTGAATATTAGAATATATTTTTGTATAGCTGTTGTGCATTAAACTTTGTCATTCAAAAAAAGTTATCCATTTTATTTTGTGAGGCTTTCATAGATTTTTATTCTGGGCATTGTAACATTTCTTTCAGGTATCTTCAGCAGAACATCTCAGCCAATTAAGTGGTAGGTTATATTTATAAAATAAAAGTTTATCTTGTTGCTAATTTTACAAAATATATTTCTGTTGTAAAGGACGTCATTTTTATTAAAAGCAGGACATCCTTTTATCATAAAATCAGACGTCCTGCATACCTAAAAATGAACATCATTTTTCTGTTTAAAATGTCATTTATTTCATAAAATGACTTCCTTTATTCAATAAAGTGGACGTGCTTTTTTCCTTAAAAAGTACGTCATTTATTTCTTTAAATGACATCCTTTTTACCTTAAAATTCATGTCATTAGAAAGTGACATTATGACGTCGTTTCTTAGTCATTTTACATGTCAAAATGCATTTTGCTACCTGGGTTGCTTTGTTATGTCAATAAAAATCCCCCTAGTCGGCAGGTATCAGTCGTCGTAAAGCACTATAATATTTTGTCATTCGACATCAGGAGACAAAGCTTCTTGGCACAAGTAGCAGACAAATAACGCATCACATGCTTTTTGCCAATTCCTAGTTAGCTTGAGTTGATATCCTGAACTCTTCTTGTAAAACCCATATGGAAAAATTATATATGAAATATATATTATTTATATATGGAACATTTAATCCATAAACATCCACTTCAGTCAGAAATAAAGGTATAAATCACTTTATGGGCTTAGGAAACCTTCCAATTAAAGGACTAAACTTCCAAATGATCCTAGGTGTTTCTGAACATGAAGTCAAAAAGTTCTGTAAAGACTTGGGAAAAAATGTTATTGCTTAAGCTGATAAGGCAAATAAATTAGCAGTGATGCCTAAGGTATACCCTTAAAAATGTTTATTGTTGGATGACCATGATAGTTATGAATGCCTGCCGGCGTCTCGCTAGTGAAAAATCAGATTGAGCTTAATAAAATGGTTAAAGGCTGGTATAACCAAGAGTTTATTTCGCACTGCAAGTATAAAAAATAAGTAGTATGAATGGCTTCTCTATGAGGATCTATGGCCTTCCCAAAACGCACAATCCTGATGTACCACTAAGACCCATTGTGTCCTTTGACGATGCGCCCTCATACAATTTGTCTAAATTTTATGCCAATATTTTGGGGCAGATATTGGGTAAGACCGATACCTATATTAAAAATGGTTTCGAATTTGCTTATTTGATGAAGGACACCGTGGTCCCTGATGGTGAAAACTTCGTGTCCTTTGATGTGTGCTCCCTGTACACTAACAATTAACCCTTAAAAGGACCCTTGAAAGGGTCAAACTGATCATGAAGGAACATTGGAGGCAAATCGAAGGTCTCACTACAATCCCTAAAAGGGAATTCATTGATGGCTTGATGTTATGTCTGATCTCTACCTACTTTGAATTTGAGGGCAAAGCATACAAACAGATCTTTGATATGGCTCTGGGTTTTCTGAATCTCGGCTATCATCGCAAATTTGGTGATAGAGTAATAATTATTAGAAAGTGAGGTTGAAGGGTTTACTAGTATCACCCCTACGTTAATAAAGAGATATGGGAACGACATGTTTGCTATCATGATTTGTAGCTTAACTATGCTCTGGCTTAAATTAATACCAGGCTATATAAGTTAAGCCACGATGGATATCCCCACCATTTGTGTTTTAGGTGCTGTATTTCTCCAGAGCGAAGCTGGCAATTTAATCAAATCGTCCCTACACCTTTGGTTAGGACTTTTGCAGCATCAGCAACTTACACCATTTTATTTGACTAAACCCGGGTGGAAAAACATATATGGGCATTCCATATATGGCCATACAATTTTTGGTCCATATATGGCCATATATGATCCATATATGGTTATATATATGGCCAATTTTTGGTATGGCCATATATGAAATATCCATATATGGCCATATATGGCCCATATATAGTTTTTCCACCCGGGAAGAAAAACTCAAACAGAGTCCGGTTTTTGACCATATAACTTGTTGCCCAGTCAACAATAACAGAGTGGCTAACATACTGGTTTATTTACTTTCTGCTGGTTGGCCTGGTGGAGGAAGCTTGTTTTATTGTATTAAAGGGTGTTTCTTTTGTAGGCTGATGACAGACCGCTCCAAGATGTCTATGGCAACAGCAGTTGTAGTATGACCTTCTCTCTGTCTTCTCAGCATCTCCCTTTTTCCTCTTTTTCTTCTTCATAGAAGGTTTGTGCAGCACATTCTCTTCAGATTCAATAAGAGTTGCTGCTACCTGGGTTCCTTTTTGGTTATCCTTACTTTCCTAATCATTTCATAGTCATTTATAGAACATTATCGGGCTTGAGTACCAAGTAACAGGATCCTTATATTCCATGACTAGTTCTGACCAGTCGGGTCTAAGATACCTGCATACCATCTTGTAGTCGACCTTGAAGAATTCCTTAAAATTCTTTGAAAAAAAAAACTAAATCTTAGAATTTAGTCAAAGTTTTCAGTCCAAATTAGGCCAAACCAATGTTAAAATTTAAGTTCAATAGCAAAATTAAAAATTTGGTGAAAACTAAACAAAGAACCATATATCTTGGAGACTGACAATAGAGAGAGTAACTAATGGACAGTTTGTCACATCACACAAAAACAAACAACAAACATGCCCTCTGGTTAAACTTATACTTATGTATGTAGGGGTGTATATATTCTATGACCCTGTGTCTTTAACTTGCTAGCTATAACCTGGAATAATGATAGTCAAACTCCTACTCTATTTACTAGAAATTCCAAATAATTCCTAAACATTATGGCAGATCATTTTTGAGAAACTAAAGAAACAGCCAAAAAGAGGCAAAACATTTTTAAACTATTAACAACAAATTCTCTAGGGTATCCAGGGTATCTAGGGTATCTGATGTTTTAACAGATTCTGGGATTACAATTTTATAACTAATTAATTGCTGCCGAGTTTGTCATATCGTTTTGCAAAATCTTATTTTCAAGGAAAAAATTTTACTAGTTTGATAAAACTGATTGAGTCATTTATGTAGAAATTCACGCTTGAGTTTCTATTTAAGCACAACAAGTTTAATGAGATTTAATTTTACATCGATTTCTCTGAATTACAATGGTACTTTTAGCACATGCACTCTGCTGGGCTCTCGAATTGTAACTAACGAAAAAACAAAGGGTAGAAGACCCTTCTAGAAGAAAGGGTCACTTGCGGCTGGGGGCTATGTCCCAATATAGACCAGCGCATTGCTGCGCTGGGTCCCTAGAGACAGGGAGGAGGTGTACGCCATTTTCCAACAATTTAGTTGTCAATACTAATCTGTATATATCAATCTAGAGAATATAAATGAAATAGGTGTTGGTTGGTACTGGGTAGCTATAGACGAGGGCATTTCAAAATTAATGTATTCCTTCTAAATTATGTTGCAGAAGATCTGAGCTAGTCTAATATAACACGGAAATTCGCCACACATTATGCCATCCGAAAATGGCTGGAAATAAGTGAGGATGCAAAAACTAAGTTGAAATTGCTATATAAGGCAAAATTTAAAAAAGTTAATTTTCGATATTAACTCAAACTTTAAGAAATTCAGAAGTTTTAAGGGATTCTTTAAAGGAGAATCCAAAGATTTTCTAGAAGTACATTAAATCTGCATGAAAGGAACCCAAATATTTCTCTACCAAGGTTGATGTAGAAATTGCAACAATTTTGAATTCCCAATTTTAGGAAGGTGCTTTTAATAAATACAATATTACTTAATTTTGCAATGATTACTGATTCTATAATGTAAGAAATGCCTATATCTAGTGATGGTGTCCTAAAATTTTTTGAAACACTATATCCTCAGAAAGCTCTTGGTCCTGACAACATGTCACCAAGAGTCATTAAGGAACTGGCTCCTGTTATTAGTGTATTTTTATTAAAAAATGTTTAGCAATCTATTGAAGGACTAAAACTATGAAAATATCTGGCAAATTTTTAAAAGTGTTCAAAGAATCTGTGGCGACCACGGACAGACTCCGTGGAAGCCCCAGACGAAGCTAGGAGAAGCGCCGTTGACCTAAAAAGGAGGTC
>JAQGBW010003393.1:0-16428 GCA_034698625.1 Julus scanicus
ATCCCCTGGCGTTGGTGTTTAGCCCTCGTGTTGCAGAAATAGGCCAACGTTAAAAATCAACCAAACAAACAAAACAACATGGGTGATTCAACTATTTGATTCAAGCAACTGTTTAATCACAAAATTGAAACTCATTGGTTTCAACATGATCTCACACACTGCAGAATTTTTAAGCCCTGCAAGTAAACAATTGAAACAGGTTCCATTTTTTGGTGATTTTATTACCGAAAACCTGTTTGTGGTAACCTCCAACAGGTTTTGGGCAATCAAAAGTGGAAAAAAAAACTGCAAAACCGGTTTCAATTGTTTAGTTGTGGGGATTAAAAAGTCAACAGTGCGTGAGGTTCCATTGAAACTTTTGTGTTTCATTTTCGTGATTAAACAGTTGCTCAGAAAAATCAATTGTACGCGCCTAGCATGAAGGGTCTACACCAGAGAAAATGCAGAAAGAACGGTAACACGAAACATAAAAACCTAGCGATACGGCCACTCTTTATGCCGCATTTCGATGTAATGGCCTTTTTTAATTATGGCACTTTTTCGATATACGCCCCACAATGTTTCGTCATACGGCCAAAAAAATGCTGTTATTAAAGAAAATGGCCAAAAATTGTGATAAGTTACCCCAATTTGCACAAACAAGGTCAGGTTTGGCTAACAATAAAACAACTTATGGGTTTCACTTCGTTTAAGAAGGAAAAAGATGTAAATCACAATGCAGAAATAATTGATTCGTTATACGGCTTTTCGCTTTACGGCCAAATTTTCCAGAATGTATCTAGGCCAGTGGTTCCCAACCGGTGGTACGCGGGAATGTTTCAGGTGGTATGCGTAAGTGATTACTCATCTGCTTGTCTCTGCAGGAGTGGAGGAGTGACGGCCAGCATATGGTTCAGCGTAGGGCAGCCATATTTGTTAAGGACGATTACCAACATTCTGCTAGTGTGACAAAAATGCTCCACTCTCTAAATTATGACACGTTGAGGTCCAGATGCGAAAAGTTATGTGTGGTTATTTAAACATTTTAATATTTCTTGTAATTCCCATGTTGTTTCACATATTCTAACACCTAAGGACCATTATATGAGTTGACAAAATCACTAAAATCTTTTGACCGAGCTTAGTGCCAAGATGGATGCTTTATTGGTCCTTCTTTTTGCATGCGATTAAACGATAGAATAGCCTTCCTGGCGAAAGTCCAGATTTAGTATTTTCATTTCTCCTTTATTATAAGCATAAATATTCTAACGGTCTAACCATTAAATATGAAGTTTTCTCAGGAATTTAATTCAAAAAGCCTTTGAACAATTTTAGAATAGTAAATATCATACGTTAATTAAGATATTTAGGTCTGGTGGTACGCCAAAATTTCTCAAAAAGTCATGTGGTACGCAGGTGCAAAAAGGTTGGGAACCACTGATCTAGGCCATAAAGCGGGTTATGGGTGTATAATTTTTGCATCTAGATTTGTTCCAGAAGCGGTTTGTATGCCGCCAAGTTATGCTGGAACTCTATAGGGTTGATTGTGTTTGCATAGGAAGTATCCATCTCCACCGCCGCCATATTTGAGAGGTGAAGCGTTAAACGAGCACGAATTAAGTAGTGCAATATATACATGCGTGAACCCGCTAACTCCTCCGCTTTCGGATGCGGCACTAAGCCCTATCTCCCCGTGCGCTTGCTTTTCCTCCCTACCATTAATTCCGGTTGTTCTCTGCCTTTGGAGAGCTATGCAAATGCCTTTTTCCTTCTTTATAAATTCCAAATCAGAATATTAAATTTGTGAACCCGAGGCCTATTACTCTCTCCTCCTTCGTCTCTCTCGATCTTGCCCAAACCGCGTTTTGATTAGCTCTAATCTTGAGCGATGACAAGAATCAAATTGAGTTAAAAACGTGTTCTCCGAGCCATGAAGCAGCGGATGTACAATATGTGCATGTGGAATGAAAAATAATCCACTTCTTCCATCTACCTACTTTTGGTCGCCATTGTTCAGAAACTCGGCAAACCGTACGTGTCTACGTAGCCAGAAAATTATACATTGCACGTTACATCTGATGCGAGTTAGTTTTAAAATCGCACGAACACAGTGTCCGAAGTTGCGTAAACCTCTAAAAGAATCAAAATTGGCCTAAATATGTTCATTAGTCTTAAACTTGTGACTTTGGCACATTTTTGTGAATTTTGTCCATACGGCTGCGATTTGACTGGTCACCGGAACAGTCGAGTCGTAGCCGCACACCAGCCGCAGCCATCCGCCCTTTCGATGAAAACGCTCCCAGCGTGGACCAGGGTGGACCAGAAATGCTCACCGCCCACTTTTTTCTTAAATCTTATAGTTATGAAAATTCTGTTAATGGGGTTAAAAAGGAAGTCATGCGTGCTCTGTCCACCGATGTTGTTAGATTTTAACCGTGATCATTTGTTGCCGGAAGTCCAAATAATAACTCGGGGTGCGTAACACGTGGAACAAAATGTCAAATTAGGAAAAGAAAGAGAATGGGCAGTTTGTATGAAATCCTCATTGGCAATTATTTAAACTTTTTGCAATGTTTTTAGGAACTGAGAAAAATGACAAATGGTAGAAAAAAGTGTAAAAAAACAGGACCTTCGACAATATTGTTTGGTTTCCCAAGATGGCCGCCAGAAAAGGGCAAGTTCCCCTTGAATGCTTCTATAGCTCTACAATAATTCTTTGAAATATGAATAGTATTAAAATTCATCGGCTGCCTTCAGTACGAATAAATCGCTATATCTTATGTTGCAAATTTTCGTGTACGTGAGAGAAATAAGCGAACAAAAGTCCGCTTTCCGAAACGCAATAAGGGAGAAAAATTTAAAGTGATGCAAAAATGGCCCCAGATAAAAAGGGATTGAGACTGAACCTCGTGTTCCTCTGCCTCTTATGTGTCTTGTTTTCCTACAGCTCGTTTGGGTTATTAGTGTACGTGATAGACAGAGTCCAATTCAATTTGTAACTTACGTAAGTTACGTAAGAAACGCAAATGGCACCATTAAGGAACATCTCTCGAATTGGGACATTTGAAAATCAAACAGAAATCAACTTAAAACGAATTGAAAAACGTGAGCTTGTGTTAAAGGCACGAGAAAACATATATGTATGAGGGCTGATCAAAAAGTTCCATAACTTTTTGATTTGCCCGACATTTTCTGAGCTTAGCTGTTTTTGTAGATTCTGTACAACCTTTTTTGTTGTGAAGTAATAGACGTTTTTGTGAAACCGGTTTTTCCTGTTTGGCGATTTCGTCATCTTTTGTCAAATGAATCAAAAATAGGAGCACCGCGTTTATGTAAAGCTGGGTAAAACTTTCACAGAAACTTTTCAGATGTTTTGAGAGGCTTTTGGAGATGAATGACTGAGTCTAACACAGTGCCATTTGTGGGTGCAAGAGGTTTAAAGAAGGCCAGACATCTTCAGGAGACAATCCTCGTTCAGTGCGCTCATCAACTTCGACTGACGAGGTCGTGTGTCCAGAGTGAACATTCTCGTGCGATGAAATCATCAACTGACTATCCGTGAAATAGCAGAGAAATGCAGCATTTCATTTGGCTCATGTCAAGAAATTTAACTGAACAACTGTGGCGAAATGGGAAGTTGGTGTTGCGTCATGACTTCGAGCCTGTTCATTATGCATTGCTCACTCGCAATTATTGCACAAAAAAACGCCATTACCATCATCCCCAGCCCTGGCACTCGCCAGACCTGACCCCTGCAGACTTTTTCCTGTTTCCAAAACATAAGAGACCCTTGAAAGGGCACATTTGACCCAACCGACGAAATTAAAGAAAATCGCCGGAGGAGCCATACAGCGTTCCAGAAGATGAGTTCGATGGGTCCTTCCGGCAGTGGAAACTGAGATGAAAAAAAATGTTTTGCTTCCCAAGGGGACAATGTCCAATAACTTGTAAATATTTTTAATAAATTTTAAAAAACTCAGTCCTAGAACTTTTTTATCAGCCATACGTGCTGATTTTCTGTGACATTATGTGGCACCCTGTTTACTTTTTAAACCAGGGGCACGTGCAGGCCGTGCTGCATGCTTGGATGTTCCAATTCCGCACGTGCAGGCCGTGCTGCATGCCGGGATTTCCAATTCCGCACGCGCGCGCGTTCCAAATTGCGGAAATCGAACGCGCCTAGGTCGCCATTTGCAATTGTATAAGTTTGAAGCCAGATTTTGGCAATTTTTTTATGATTTTCTGCCGTTTTTCATCGTTTTTTCGCTGTTTTTTCGACGTTTTCCTCGAAGGCAACGTTCAGGTAATAGGTTTTTGTTTGTAGTACGTGCATTTCTCGCTTTTTCGCGTTGCACATTTCCTTTTTCTCCCCGTTGTGAGTTTAGCCCCGGATTAAACCTTGTTCCTCATTACACTACATTTGATCTATCTGCATCCATGTATAATTCATTAATTCATTCATTCGGATGGGGAAAAAGTGCCGCCGTCGGGCAAAACTCACGTATATTTACAGGGGAAGAAGCAGAAGAAGAAGTAGAAGTAGATGGGGATGAAAGAAAAAAAAATGAACGACGACAACGACCGAAGACGAAAGCAATTGAAAAAATCCTAGCTGAGAAATACAAGAACGAGCCCTTCATCCATTAGGATCTCCCCCCGCAGCATTTTCTCTCTGTATATATTTTATACCTCGGCATACGTGGATTTTCTTCCTTCGCCAATGACGACGAGAAGAAGAAAAAAAAATGTGAAAAAAGAGGCAATCAGATCATAGAAGCAAGCGAGAAATTTAACCGGAGGTAATGGACGAGTTGAACGACAACTCATCATCATTTATATAAAAAAAATAATAGTAGGGGGGAAAAAAAGATATGCTATACGTGTAGATAGATATACGTAATACTGTAATGGAAAAGATGGAGAAAAAAAAAGAGGAGGAAAACTCGAAAAATATACGAGAAACGTAGCGAAATAATTGGAAGTAATTTATGACAAATGGTTAAGCGATCGCGGATAAGTAAAGGAAGATTTTCAGATGGATAAAATATAAAAAAACGTTAAGCGCAGCCATGGAGTCAGTCTTCAGGCGGAATTTTCATGAAACACACGATAGGAAAGGAAGGTATACACCATATACTCTGTAGGTGTACTTGTATGTATTACACCACTTGGAAAAAATACCAATTTTGTGGCTGAAATAACTTATTTTAGGGCGTTTAAAAGCGGTGAAAATGCTAGTGTCAGTCTAGCATGTGACTTTATCTAAAATCATAATTATTCGGTCATGTGAGGCGTTTGTTTTGCTGCAGCAAAAGCAAGTTTACTGCATAAAATACAAACTTTCTGTTATAAAAGCAAAATTTGTCTACTGCATAAGCACATGTTATGTTATTAAAGAGCATTTTTTCTGCAGCATAAGCTTTTTTCTGTAAGAAAAGTGCAATTTTTCTGCAGTAAACGCAAGCATTCTGTAATAAAATCGAAATTTTCTGCAAAAAAAAAAACTTTTCTGCAATAAAACTAATTTTCTGAAGATATCAACTTTTCTGTAAGAAATATGTAGTTGTTCTGCTGCATAAACAAATTTTTGTAACAAAAGTGTAAATTTTCCGCAGTAAACGCAAACTTTCTGTCCTAAAATTGTAATTTTTTGCAGAAATAGCAACGTTTCTGCAATAACAGAGTGATTTTTTGCAGCAAAAGCAACTTTTCTGCTATAAAAATATAATTTTTCTGCTGCTTAAGCAAATTTTCTGTATGAAAAGTAATTTTTCTGCAGCAAAAGCACTTTTCTGTAATAAAATTTTAATTTTTCTGCAGCAAAGGAAACTTTCCTGCAATGAAACTATAATTTTCTGCAGAAATAGCAACTTTTCTGCAAGAAAAATGTAGTTTTTCAGCTGCATAAGCAAATTTCTGTAATAAAAGTGTAATTTTTCTGCAGCAAAAAATTATCTGTAATATAAGTATAATTTTTCTGCTGCTTAAACGAATTTTCTGTAATAACAGCGCAATTTTTCTGCTGCATAAGCAAATTTCTGTAAGAAAAGTGTACTTTTTCTGCAGTAAACGCATGCTTTCTGCAATAAAACTATAATTTTCTGCATAAATAACAATTTTTTTGTGATAAAAGAATAATTTTTCTACAGTAAAAGCAAATTTCTGTAAGAAAAGTGCAATTTTTCTGCAGTAAACGTAACTTTTCTGTAAGGAAAGTGCAATTTCATAATAAAACTATAATTTTCTGCAGAAATAACACATTTTCTGTGATAAAAGTATAAATTTTCTACAGCAAAAGCAAATTTCTGTAAGAAAAGTGCAATTTTTCTGCAGTAAACGTAACTTTTCTGCAATAAAAGCATAATTTTAATGCTGCAAAAGCAAGTTTTTGCAACAAAAGTGCACATTTTCTATTTATAATTTTGATCTAATGGAGGTTGGGTCCTTTAGATCCAGTTGGAATGTTAGGACCCAACTGCTCTAAACCTTATCCAGTACATATGCAGCCCCTAAAAGGTTGGCAATCACTGCAAATACGCAAGTGTGCATGTGAAAACGTAAGCAAGGGGTTTGTAAATGAAATAATCGATTAAAGAGCAAAAGCAGGTCGTCTGTCGTGGGTCCAGATGGTTGAAAAGGATTAGTTTTGAGACCATAAAGTCCAGGTCCGAAATTTAGGCCTACATTAAAAAGGGATTGCATATAGCAGTAGTATTGGATCTCCCGAGCGTGAAAATGTTTGAACCAAATATCCCGAGGTCCCTTTTCTCTAATTGCCTCGCTAGTCTTATTTGTAAATTGAATTAAAAAAGACGTACGTGTTGTAGAGAGCGAGAGGCCCTTTTCCAATGGCTATCTCAAGGCTATATTCGAGGCAATAATTAAACGCGACAATATTTACACAAATGGAGCAACTGTTGCTAAATTAATGAAATATGCGAAGCAAATTAAGGAGAGGAAGAGGCGCCATTATCGAATTAAATCCGGGAAGAAAACGAGGGCGCTTCGGATAAACGACGTTTCGCACTAATTGCGATCGAAATGTAATGCGGGGAATTATAAGGGCATCCATACAAAATTACTTCCCCCAACACCCCTTTTCTCCTCCTCCTCCCCCTTTCTTCAACCAGTTGGCGTTTATTGGCGACAGATGGCGCGCTATCAATGGACAGGGCTTTTTTGTTAAACCGCACTCTACCACCAATATTCGTAACACGGTGGAAAGAATATCCGGGTGGAAAAATTATATATTATGAGGTGACCATATACACGTGCGTCGTTTTAAACCTTTTTATTTGTTTATTGAAATCAATTTAAAATTTATTTTGGAATAGCAAATCGATATTTTAAGTTCCGGGAAGAAAATCATCGACATCCCATGTTTGTGGGATAAGCATCAAGCGGATTATAAAAACAAACAAAAAACGGGGAAAATGCCAAAGCAACATTTTTGCTCGTCTGTGAATTATACAGCATAAATTATTTGCGATAGAAAATTCTGGAAATCGGTATAAGTACAACAAAATATTTAGAAAAATTAAAAATTTAACGAATAACGGTTGGAGAGCAGACGAAAAGGTACGCCATGTTGTTTTTACGATACCCAAAACGCGACATTTCAGTGGCATCGTGGGAACGAGTAAATGCCGGGGTAGCAAATGTCCTGACATTTCACAACGCCAGTGTCTTGACATTAGTGGCATAGTGTAAACAGGGCTTAACGATTAAGACTGTTTCGTCCTTCTTGCCACGGGTCCCGATTTGGGCTTTTACAAAGTCCACCAGAGAACATTTTCACTACATTTTATAATTCATTTTTGTTCCTACACTATTGTTCTATGTAAGGGCCAAATTTCATTTAAATCGAAGCATTTTCCAGAAGTTTTTTTATTAGGTTCTACTTTTTTATGACTCACAGTGTAGAAATATCATTTATGGGATATAATATGGCATATACAAATTTATAAAATTCTTCCACCTGGTGCTATTAAATATGTCTTTGAGTACATTAAGTATGCATTGAAAATGGTTTTTATGAGCTAAATTTTCCATATTTTCAACAATTTATCAAAATTGATAAGATAACAACGAAATTTAATCCATATTTGTGTTGTAAAATAAGTATTTTTTTTATAATGCACCTTGATCCAAACATGTTCTCTTCATCTTTATATCTGAACGAAGAAGGGCTAAATTAAAACCTAAATTAAAAGATAATGCTGCGGGGAAATCATTTTTATAAACAATTTGGCAAAATGATTCAAAAGAAATAGAGAGAAAATTGAATTAAATAGAATGCAAATATATATGTATATGAGAGGCAAAAAAATAAAAAGAAAAAGATAAAGGGAAAATGATTACTTGTATTTCGTTTTATTGTCCATATAAATATTATTACACTTTTGGGAATTTATATAAAATTGAACTATTTGAATAAACTATAGAAATGTCTTCTTCTTTTTCCCTACTTTGAAATATAAGATGTATCTTATGTTTGTGTGTTTGTTTATTGAAAAATTCGATACTGTAAAACAGAAATTTGAAACGAATTGGAATTTATTCAAATGTTTCGTGTTCTATTTATATATGGGGTTAAATTTCTTTGTTATCATATCAAATGTTATCAAAGATTTTTTATACATATCCAGAAATAAGATATATTTAAAATTTCCATTACCGGCTTTCCATTTCAGCCATTTTTTTAGTTTTGGATTTTCTTCAGATATGTTTGTTTTTGGTGTACAAAATATAAAAAGCCATATACACAATTTTTACTATGTCTTGTCCCATATTCAGCTCAAAATATATAAATATGGCAAATACTGGATGTTGAAACCCAGAAATGATATTTTAACATACGGAATAAAAACCGTATATGGATTAAACCATCTCGCTTTGATCAGGTTCACTCGGATCAAGTTAGAGCACACCAACCATTTTTAGTCGCGGGCCACAACTGCAGCCTAAATAATGCCGTATTTACATTTTGTAGCAGCAGCGCAGATTCTTTATCTGTTCATGCAATGTGTAATGCCCGATTCCCACTTAACCGAATATCGTCTGCTACCATATATAGGTTAGGGTGGGAGCATGCACGCTGTAGCTCTTTTTTATGTGAATGCCTAGTTGATGACGTCACAAAGCCAGTCCTCTGCTCACTAGGTTGTGTGTAAATATGGTATAACGGTACCAAATTGTCTCTGTTGTCTGCCTAATTTTACACAATGGGCGCATTCAGAGACACTATCCAGGAAGTGACTGATCACTAACCACTTCCCTGAACGCTCTGGTAAGTCTCTGGTTAGTCTTCCCGGGATCCGTTTTTTTCCCCACAAAAAATCGCCGATCGCTACTGATCACTACAAAATAGCGGAATAAAAAACGGCTTCACAAAAAGTGTATAAGATTGTTGAAACAGCGGCTGGGGTACGTCCACTGCCCGAGAAGGTCTCCGCCATCATAGCCTTTCCCGAACCCACCGAAGTCCGGGAGATGTGACGGTTTCTCGCAATGCTTAACTTCTACCGCCGTTTCATCCCCCACGCCGCACAGCACCAGGCGCTGCTGAACCAGTACCTGCTGGACAGCACCAAAAACGACCGCCGTCCTATCGTTTGGACTCCCGACACCAAGCAGACAAATTATCAATCATCTAGGCAGGTAAACAGCTTGTGAGTATTTTTACTGCATTACTAAGGTAAGAAAGTATTTTTTGCAACGTGATTTATACATTTTCATAAGTATATAAGTAGCTTTCACCAACTAATTATAAAAATCTTTTTATAAAGTTCAAAGAGCTACATTTAAAAGGGAGGGAGCCGACCATTTCAACCTGGTTTGTCCTTATGGAAGAAGAACATGAGTGTTTTCAACATTATTGTGATTTATACAACATGACTTCCTATTAATTAATTTTATTTAATTCACTAACTGGATATGGAATCATCATCACAAAACTCGAATAAAGCTGCTGCTTGCATTTCTTAGACCTCCAGCAGACGATATGCAGTCGACAGTCCCGGTAGGGTGCCCACACCGTTCACAGCCATTCTTCCAGCTATCCAGCTACTGACCGATTACTTCCTGAAGAGTGTCTCAATGTGAGTGTAATGTGTGAAGAACTTAAGAAACGCTAGCAACTCATTATTTCCCCATGTGACCAGATGCAGTCACATTAAAACCTGGAGAAAAGTGGAGCAAAGTACTTTTTCTGTTTGCCATCTTCAAAAACTAGTCTCCCTTCACTAATTTTTCAGAGGGGAAAACCCACTGAGAAATTGACACAAACCGGTTTTTAACAGTGTCCTTGAAGGTGGGCCTCCAACAATAGAATAGTGTGGAGTCATGCTGTGCCTGGCCAGCCTTATCTAAGTTGATAGAAAGAGGTGAAGAGACCAAGAAGGAGGCTAGGCTGGGCACTCCTATGATAGTTAATCCTCTCTACCATATGGCATTTATTTGCTGACTGTAGGGTACTGAGTTGAATTGAATTTTAAAATATCTGCTTCCATGTCACTGACACCACCCCATTATTTTTTTTCTTCTACCAGAAAATTATATGTGGAGTATTAGTTTTTAAAAGCGATTTCCCCTCTGCATCGCTTCTGTTTTAATTTCAGCTTTTCTCCTTCAGCATATATAAGGTGATAAATACGCCAGGGGCTGACACTGCTTTTCAGCTTTGGCTTCTCGTCATCGCTTCCTTTTCAATGTGACGACTATGATGATGTTGGCGATGATGATGAGGATGATGATGATGATGATGATAAGCATCGTTTAGCTTTTGCAACGGGGCACGAAATGCACCAATTAGGATTAAGCGGATGGAGCTTAAGCAATGGCGTTTTGTTGCCTTTTGTCTCTTTTTGATCCCCGGAGTAAACACGAAGCTTCGCCCCCAATTAAGCTTTGATTGCTCTTTCGCTCTTTCGCAGCCTGCTTTCCACATTAGCTTATTTAATTTTTCATCTCGTGGTCATTAATGAGAGCCTAATATATATTTCTTAGTCGGCAAAAAAAAGAGCAGCCGACTTTACGACCTCCAATTAGAAAAGGAAAAGAGGATTAAACGCCAGTCTGAGCTACGGCACTCTAGGCTTAAGACTGTAACCCCTCTTTTTTAAACCACGCCTATTTCCTCTTCCTTTTTTACTTTTACTGCCACCATCTTGTTTAACCCTTTCTTCCATTCCCATATTTTCAAATTGTAAGCGGCAACCGGGGTGAAATTATGCTTACAATTGGTCCATTTGTATGCGATTAGACGATGAAATATTGCCTTCCTAGCGAAAGTCAAGATTTATTAAGTGTTTAATTTAATGTTCAATTTTAAAATGACTAACCCTCGTACCAGATTCTTAAATCGCATGAGCTTGAGACCGAGCTGTGTCTCAAGTTTCAGATGCATACTGCAGCTGCACTGAAAAATTGCCAAGATGAGTTGCTGATTCTGAAGCTATGGGAGCGTATCATCTCAAGATTTAGCTTAAGCTTGAGCTTTAGTTTTTCAACCAGCTGTTGTATGGGCCTAAATGACACAATTTCCTAAGCTCTTAGGCCTATACTACAATTGCGGAAAAAACTAAATCTCAAGCTCTTTTCTAAGCTGCATCTCAAGCACTATCCCTCCCTATCATAGTTGCCGAGTCTCACATTTTGCTGTCTTGAGCTTGTCTTGGGATTTTTTCTGTGAAGCTGTGGTATACATCTGAGACTTGAGATGCAGCTCAGGCTCAAGCGATTTGAGCAACTGTGGTACGGGGGTTAAGCCCGTAAAACAGTAAAAAAATAAGGATTAAGTTTTATCTCTTCTATGCGTCTCAAGCTTAAGTTAACGTTTGAGATATCTTATCACAGTTGCTGAGTCTCACATTTAGCTGTCTTGAGCTCTTCTTGGCAATTTTTCTGTGCAGCTGTGGTATGGGTCTGGGACTTAAGACGCAGCTCGGTTTCAAGCTCATGCAATTTGAGAAACTGTGGTATGGGGGTTAGACGCAGAACCCCTTACTTTCGATATGGCTTCGATAAGGGGTTGGGACATGTTTTTCTTGAATTAACTACATGTATATGATTTTGTAACAATGTAGTACTCCTTGGCTTTTAAACATAACAGCGGGCAAAAAAACCTGATGGCTTGATAAGGGGATTTTCCCTGTCAAATAAAAAAATGAAAACACAAAGAGGTTATTTATTAACACTATGAGTCTCAGCTTACCGCGTTTTAGTAGAATATACACCGCGAGCCAAAAAAAACGATGCCAAAATTTATTAAAATGCACTTCTCGACCAGCCCTTCTCAGGAAATTCTTTCAAAAACTTTCTTGTACTAAATTTCTTATTTTCGCGTAAAATTTAATGGCAATGCAATCTTCTTGCGAGAAAACCATTCGTGCGAATTTGCTTTGTTTGAGCAGACGGATTTGTCGGCTGTGCCACCTGCAGGGAAATCAGTGAAATAAAAATTATGCTGACGTGCATCGCCACCTACATGAGGGAAATTTGAAAGTTTAGTAACAAAAGTACACAACTGGAGAATTTTATTAAAATTATTGTATTTTATTAAGTTACAATGAATTATATTTTGGCATCGTTTTGTTTGGCTTACTGTGTATATTAATGTTTATGTGAAATTAAAGCGTGATATTAAAATTCAAATCAAAGTTTGGCTTCTGGCCGTTGGGCGATGACTAGAATGTTAGCAATGCGAAAAGTAAGAATTAAAACCATATATGGACTTGTTCCAAGTCACTATTTCGTTTCGTACCAATTCCACGACATCTTGTTTCGGTGTGCCTCGTCTCGCGTAAACATTTGCGTAGTAAGTTTAGCAACATGTTGTAGCAGACGTCATTTTTATATACCAAAAAATGTCAAAATACCGATATTATTATTATTATTATAGAGGAGGAGGAAGGAGGGAGAGGATGAGGGAATCTTAAAATATTAACTCTAAGGGCTAATACATCCAGTATTATATGTCAACTTAATATTGTTGCAGTTTCTTCTTCAAACTGACGATAAGATTTACGTAGAAACTTATTAGACGAAATTAAACACGGTTTTTGCGGCATATGAGGGGAAAATACTTTAGGTTTATATATAATACAGCATCCACATTATATATTATTGGATGATATGGCAGTCGAGAAATTGCGGATGGGGGAGGGAAGGATGGGTGGAAGTGAGACCCAAACTGATATAATATATTATCGAGACTTAATATCGGTTTTGTGATGAAGAAAAATGGGCGTGTGGGTGGGATGAGGTGAAGAAAAGATGTGCAAACGGAATCAAAAGGTTATATCAAGAAACATCTCCAAGATGGGCGATAATATCCCGGCTTCACTTTTTTAGCTTGAATACAGTAAAGGAAATACCATGATGCCTTACTCCCAAAACCCCTCTTGACTGTCTTTAAACCAAAGCTTTACTTCTGCAGGACTGGACAGTCACAGTCAGCGCACCACCTTATAGTTGACTGTGCAGCCTTCTGCCAGGAATGCCAGGTCCTTAGGATCCATAACCGCACAATGGCTGCCGATCCACACAATCCTGCTTACTGGGAGTTTCTGTTTGCCATTATGCGGTAGCTGCCACACCTAAACCGCGCCTGACCTGGGATCTACACATCAACCTTGAACCTTGTGCTACTTGTTTTATTTACTTGATTGTGTCTTTCTAAAATTTTGCTTTTCTTGATTGCATCTCTATAATTGTGGTCTCTGATATTGTATATCTTATTTTGCTGTGTTATGACCTTGGGGTCGGGGTGGCCGGCATGTGTCAGCATGAATGTCGATTGTGTAAAGGTGTGTGGAATGTGACCCTCTCTGCATTCCCGAGCTAACCAGCATTCCATACAAGGCTTGCTGGGAAGCTTGAGGATGCAGAGAGGGCAGTCCGGGATTAGGAGCTGACCAGGCTGGTCAGCTCTGGTCCAGCACGTGCGGGATCGGACTCGTGGGAGGTGTGATTTTTCGGGGCTGAGAAGTGCAGCTCGCGTGACTTTTTTTAGTTTGTAATTGCTATGTTTTCTGCGACGGCTTGGAATAAAAACTGTGTAATTTAGTATTTCGTGGCTTTTATCTTGTCGCTGTCTGATTCGGTCTCGTGGACTATCACAGTTGCTCTTGTAATGTTTCTCTATAAATTTGTGTTATTTCATGCTTTTTTCCATTGCTCTACCTTACCACCATGCCCCTAAAACCCCAATGCTCCAAGCGCTGTATCCTTTAGCGACATGTCCTTCCATCATGGAGGACAAAATTCTCAATAAAATAAAAAACCAAAGCTTTACAGCAATGTGTTTTCCTTGAAGACCTGCTTTCCACATGCCAAAAAGGTGGAAATCTGAAGGTGCCAGATCTGGGCTGTAGGTTGGGTGAGGCTCAAAATGCGAAAGGGGGAAAGGCTAACACTCACCTCCACAGATGTGGACACAAGTATTTTCTTGGACACACGCTTAGCATGCTCTAAACACTTTATGGACATGCTCAAAACGTATTCTGGACACATTCTAAACACGTTCTGGATGCACTCTAAACATGTTATGGACATGGTATTAACAAGTCCTGGACATACTCTAAACATGTTCTGGATGTGCTCTAAACATGTCCTGGATGTGCTCTAAACATGTTCTGGATGCACTCTAAACATGTTCTGAACATGCTATTAATAAGTTCTGGATGCTTTCTAAACATGTTCTGGATGCACTCTAAACATGTTATGGATGTGCTCTAAACATGTTCTGAACATGCTGTTAATAAGTTATGGATGCTTTCTAAACACGTCCTGAATGCTTTCTAAACATGTTCTGGACGTGCACTAAACACGTTCTGGATGCCCTCTAAACATGCTCTGAACATGCTCTTAACAAGTTCTGGACATGCTCTAAACATGTTCTGGATGGCTCTAAACATGCTTTGGATGCACTCTAAACACATTCTGGACGCACCATAAACATGTTCTGGATACATCAAAAATATATTTTGGGACATGATTTAGACACTTTTTAAACACGTTCTGGACATACTTTAAGTACATGTCCCAGGACACACTTTAAACATGCTCTAAACACATTCTGGATACGCTCTAAACACATTCTGGATACGCTCTAAACATGTTCTGGATACGCTCTAAACACATTCTGGATACGCTCTAAACACATTCTGGATACGCTCTAAACACATTCTGGATACGCTCTAAACACGTTCTGGACATGCTGTAAACACTTTCTGGACACAATATAAGCATATTTCAGAAGCTGCTAAATTCGTTCTAGACACATTTTAAACATTTTCTGAACACATTATAAACATATGTTCTGGAGGCATTCTTAACACGTTCTTAACATGATTGCGGAAACTTAATGAACAACCCTCGTATATAAACCCATGCTCACGTATAGTTTTGTTCAACCGTGTTGTCTGCTGAAATCTCTGTAGGGGCCGTCCATAAAGGACGGTCTCGCCAATTACACCCACGACTCGTCCATTGTTCTCCGCGCATGCGCACTTCTCATTCCACGTATAAAGCAAGAAAAAATGCGTGTTGACCCAGTCACTATATATATTCGTGGTGGTCTACAACGAAATTAAGCAATAAAATGCAGCAATTATGCAAACATTTGCAGAGAGCAAATTGGCAAAGTGTGTGTGTGTGATGTGTGCAGTGTGAGCACAACACGTACACACATTGGTATTGTTACTCAGCCACCATTTTTAGACTTAAGCCTAACACAAAAAGAGAGAAAACTTAATATGTGCACTTACTGCTTCCATCCATATATGGGCATTATATTGAAACAACTGATGATTTTGGTAATGGTGAAAAAGTGAATAACAGGCTATATAGAAAGAAAGGGGGGATGAAATGGATGCACACATGGAACCCTTCCCCCCCCCCAAAAAAAAAAGAACAAATTAATATTAAGACATGTAATAAAAGGATGGTGGAGGAGACCATGTTTGGGTGGATATGGAC
The DNA here is from genome assembly GCA_034698625.1 of Julus scanicus. Classification (NCBI taxonomy): domain Eukaryota; kingdom Metazoa; phylum Arthropoda; class Diplopoda; order Julida; family Julidae; genus Julus; species Julus scanicus. The sequence goes on from JAQGBW010003393.1 coordinate 15,961, forward strand.
ATGGGTTTAAGAGGATGATGGTGGAGACAAGGTTTTACCTAATTTTCCCCCAAGTGTGGACAATTTACGTTTTGACATGTACCAGTTTTTGTCATGTGGGTGTTTCTGGGAACCAATTGGTGTTGAATATAATTGTGTTCCTTGTGATTGGGAATATAGTTTTCATACATGTAAATCAATGGCTCATAGATGTGTTTTCAGACATGTAAATTGATGTATCATACATGTGGTAATGAATCATCATCACTACTGTGAAACATATATGGACATATTAGACCATACATGTTTCTATACATGTAAATCAATGTCTGATACATGTTGTAGATATGGACATATTAGGCCATACATGTTTCCATACATGTAAATCAATGTCTCACACATGTCGTATGCACATATGGGCATATTATACCATACATGTTTCCATACGTGTAAATCAATGTTTCAATACATGTAAATCAGTGTTTTCAC
>JAQGBW010003394.1:0-16423 GCA_034698625.1 Julus scanicus
ATCAAGGTTCGTGTAGTAATGGCTTCATTGTTATTTGCAAGATAATATTTTCATAAGCTTGTTATATTTCGGTTTTATTTTGGTCGTGTTAGCAACTTGAATATTTTCATTCAAATGAATAATTTTTTTTTTTTCATTTAAGAATATCTATCCATCTACACATATTTTTCCCATATCTGATTTGTTTATACCCGATGAGGACAAATTACTAATATGCAACAATGTGAAATTCGTGCTTGCATTTTCTCGTGCGCCTTTATACATGTAGTTCAAGTCTATATTTGCAACAATAATGCTAATTGTGACATTATCACTACACAAAATTGTGCCAATGAAAGTAATTCATTTGGTCACATTGGTTGTATACATATTTCTGCTTTCGCAGCAATTAATTTTGATCAAAGGTGCCTTGATGACAACTGCTTTCACACGCTTCTTCAGAACACATTTCATTTTTCATTTTATTTATTTTGAATTATTCATGCTTTTCATATGCAAAGTGCAGGTGAAGAAAGGAAAGCATACAGTCATCTTCCAGATCTTTTTTATGGCAAATAACCGAATAATTTCTAGGAAGTACACCACCTCAAAATTCTGAAAACCGAAATTGTAAAGCTAATGATTGCCCAATGAGAGCTCAATTATCATTCCAAGTGACCCTAAAGTGATCCGAATCTGGGCCAAGTTGGCCATTGCGGACATTCCTGGCTGTATGGATCTGAATGGGCAATGGGCTCGTCTCGTCTAGTTCCAGGAAAAGTGTATACGCTGGGCCTCTAATTTCGCTTGCGTTTTGTTTTAAAGTAGGGGCTAGGGGGCGCCGCGGGCACCCATTGTTTTCTTTGGCGTTGCGGGTCAAGGGTCGTCCATGCGCAATTACAACGGCCTAATGCCCCTATAAGATCTTGGCAGGCCGGGATGTGGCACGCGAGCGGTCCGTGCCATGCCGTCCTTCACAGGTTCTCCCCCTAATTCTTAAAAAAATACGTGATTCCGCCCTAGTTTTTCTGCCCGGGGTGACGATTCCAGGACGTGCACTTTTTTTTTCCATCGGGAGATGCCTTATAGTTCGGCCCCACCTTTGCCAGCTGAAGGTTTTCGGGCATTTTTCGTGCTCCTTTTTCCACAGTAATGCAATAATAATTACGTGTTTAGGGGTCGAACATGATTTGGAACAGTGATAACCTGCTCGCTCTTATCTGAGATCCAAAACGAACACGGCATAAAACCGAAAACGATATATTAAATACAGGTTGCACGTAAGGTCCTCGGGGTGGAGCACCTCGCACGCGTTTAGGTTTTGAACATATAGGAGTTCCTATACATGTATTTGAGCAAAGCTTTGGGGATGGTCCATACTAATATCTAGGTCTAGGAAGATGAAGACATGTTACCACATATCGATATTCGTACACCAAATAGCTTAGAATGTTTAGTGACTAAATTAGTAAAGGACATTGTTTTTCAAAGTCGTGATGGGTCTTTACGTAAGCCGACAGTGTTTGGAGGAAAAGATGACAAGCTCTTATTTTCAAACTAGTCTACTTTGAAATATTAGATAAGAATTCCAAATCTCACGTCTATTAAAAAACAAAACATTACTTTTACGATTACTTATCAAATATGTTGTCGCAATAAACTTAAAAGTTCACACGGTTATAAAGCTGCAATGTTAGTTAGTATTTTTAAAAAAATCCATTACAAATACACTTATATTCATGTAGATGAGGTAAAAGAAAATCCCAAAGACAAAGTTCTTGTATATATATATAACCAACCCCCTTTATGCACTTTCTTTAATTCATTAATATCTTAGTATATATGTTATTCAAAAAATCGAACGTGAAATTAATATTACTTTTACGTACACATTGTTTCACGTTGTGGTTTGGATTATTTATAGTTAAAAAAAATTAAACAACGGGAAAATGAATTTATTTTTAACCTGTATAGGGAAATGCCGAGAACGTGGCGAATTTTTTTTTTTACAGTATGTTATTTCTTATGATAAAATTTTATCGATACTTTAACATTTTAGTTATAATAATAGGCTATAACAAACTTTAATTAAGCTACGGGCATAGAGAATTTGGTTTACGTGTCCCTCAACTTCTAATTAAACCTCTCTACGGAATTTATGTTCGAAGAAGTAACAATTATGTTCTAGCATGACAAAATGAGTAAAATTCTGGTAAAATTGCCAGTTCCATAATAGAACTTAATATGCGTATGGGACGTACAGTATATACGTTGTAAACTGCATGCATTGCCGGAAAATCACTGTTTAATGTTCACCAATTAAAATGTTCTCCAATTCCCGGTAAGGCACGTTGGCCATATGGGAATAATATATGGGAATGGGACTTAAAAAATTTTTTGCTTTTACCTAACCTAACCTAACTTTTGGGCCATTCCCACATGATCGAAAGGTTAGGTCATATAGGTTAGGTCCCATTTTAAGTCCCATTCCCATATGGTCGACGTGCAGAACTCATGCCGAGATCCAACCCAGACTAAGTTGAGACCTAAGAAATATTTAGTCCAGAAGTCAGGTTTAAATTATTAAAGCTTAAGCTGAAAAAATTGGTGATATCCACTGTGGATTAGCATTAAACTCAGGCTTAATGACAGCGAAATTTATTATTATTTGGAATTCAAAAAGCCTGCAAATTGCATAAAATAAAATATTGATAGCCAATCACAGACATTATTAGCTAGCCTTTAGCTGTGAACTTTAGCGGTGACCATCAACTTAAAATCTGAGTTGGAAATTACCAAAACGTTTAATTCTAGAATTTAGTCTCGATTAGGTCTTTGGCTTTAAAATAATACCAGGCTGATTTAGACTGCAACGGATATCCCCACTGTTAAGATTTTTATGATTTAACCTCACGGATCCTACTTTGAGAAACACTTATTTTCAAATCAACTTGGTACCCTACATTCGGCAAACAAATGCCATATGGTAGGGGACAAGTCATTCTTCAACATTGTCATGTTACGTAATATTTTGGCCTGCATTGCCTCGACTGACTCTGTCTGCAGGTGATTTGATTTTTTGTTTTAATTTCTATACTTTTAAGAGATTTTTTTTTTTGCATCAGTTTCCCATTGGCCGGTTTGGCATTGCGTTTTTCCTATGTTTTGGCCGTAGGGTTTGGTGACCTTGCCGTCGTCTAATGGTTGATCTCTTTTTGTGGGTTTCCGCCCCTGTCCCTGCCCCACCTGCCCTGGCAATGACCCGCGCAAGGGCGGGACCAGTGTGCCCTGCGGTAAGGTGCAACCAAGGTCATGGCCAACGCTATCCCGGCATGCATAGGGTGAACCCTTCGATTAAACTCCCACAGGAGGTGGGGCAAGGGCACAATTCCACCATTTGACAAGTAAACATTTTTCACACTTTGCCTTTACATTGGCTTTGGAAAGAATTATCCCTTGTCCCAGAAATCAACCTGACAACAGTGGATTCCAATTAGCTGGGGTGTTTAGAATCATCTGAAATGTGTCGTTGTTAGGTTAACGACAACCCACTTTTTGACTTGAAATTTTGTGTGACCTTTTCTAGACAAAAGTTTGACGGTTACCTAAAATCGTCATAAACGTATTTTGCTATGCACTAGTGGTGTGTGGTTTTTGATTGACATCATTTTTTCAAAATTTTCTGAAAATGGATTTGACATTTGAAAACTTTTTTTTTTTACTGTTCCTTGTTTAGGATGGGTTAATACGAATATAAAAGGAGGAGTAGATTTTAATTTTGTTGATTTAATTTTCTTTACTAAAATTAAATACAAGGAATATTGCTTCTCTCTGCCATCCAGGTGGCACCACCATAGATATATTCTGAAGATGTAAACAACGTTAGGGTGTGGTACCTGCACCATCTCCCATCTTAAAACGAGCCTTATACGTGAGCTGCATCTTGACATTCACCTTAAGCACTACTTGTCCTTTGACCCTATATGTATATCTCGTCGATGATACTCTCGAGCCTCTGTCCAGACAACACCCACACCAACATGCCAATATTCCAGTGTAAATATTAACCCACACTGTTCAATTGCTGTTATTGTTCTGTCCACTCCCTTTGAATGTTGCCCCCTTCTCTGATTGGTCGATCTGCTAATAATGTATTTAAATATAGCAACTAGTACTCCCTTTGACTCATTCACAACCTCCAGGGGATCATTCCCATTGGAAATACACAGATTGGATTGATGGGTGGCCAACATAAACTGGACTTCTAAGAAAGGGTCAAGTTGCATATATACTGCACCTTCATGCCATATATTACACGACCTGGGTTTAAATGTTTATTTCTGGAAGAGCTGGTGTCACCAGAACAGAAATCTCTAAAATTGAATTTGTCCAAATGAAGTTTTCGGACCCCATTATTACCAGGGATTCAGATCATTCTATAATTGTGCTGAGTAGCTTAAGTCATAGGAATCTTAAGTAGTGGGATGTGTAAAACAGCACATTACGATGTAACAAATTAAAGAAATAGGTTAAGTTGGCCATCATGATTATATTAGCTTTTCGTGTTTGAAGTCATCCAGATCTGATATCTGCATTAATTGTAATTCTCCACAATCAACACTGTTATTCGGATCCCATTACAGAGCATCACAAGCAATACATGGTGTCATACATCTGCAGAGGTGATCTTGATACAACTGTAATTCACAGAAAAATAATATTATAATTTGCTAATCTGGATCGATTGGTGTTTTATAGGCCATGTACACGTCATATGAGAAAACTTTGCCCCTACACTTCAATCAGGTAACAGCGTTGAAAATAGCAAAGAGAATTTTGGTCCAGAGATCCTGGACATTGACACTACAATTTTTTTCAAATTTTCATGCATTCTGCACATGAAAAAGTGCGAAACATAGAAGATGATAGTTAAAGATGATCGTCAGCGGGTCATAGAAAATCACAAAAATTTTGAACCCCATCCCTGGCCAATGTCACGCTACGCTTTTTTCCCCATCGCCACGCAGGCATCCCTGACCCCCGATGGCCCTATCAGGCGCCGTGTTTTAACCAGTGGCTTCAGTCGCTTCATCACCGTGACTCTTGATTTCTCTTTAATAAGCCTTAAAAGCCCGCCCTGTTAGACGATAACTCGCCAAATTTCGTCTGCGCGCCCTCATGTGGGGCACCACCTTTGCTAGCCCTGCCAAGTTCAACACACGATTATGATTTGAAGATTTCGGCAATCATGATCCCAGCTCCACCTAGGATACGAGGCTTATAAAACCGATATCGTCGGTATCCAGATCAGCTTTTATTATCTGCTTCGTCACGAAAAAAAACAAACAGCTTTTTTTTTCATCACCGCGTATACAGACCAGAAGAGCGCTGTATCGGAGTGTGGGGGCGCTGGCTGCTTTTTTTTTCATGGTGATTGTTGCTGGACACGTTTCTGGAACCTGTCACAACTTTTTTGCGCGCACCCGCTGCTTTGTTCAGGAACAATTACGGCAACAACCACGTATAAATATAGAAGGGTGGAGAAAAACACGAAAATCGGAGATCCCCTTGTTCGATTCTGTTTGCGCAAGAAAACAGTGCGGCTTTTGTTGCGGGGGCTCTTCAGGTTAACTCTTGGCCGTGGACGGCTTTTATTTGTTCAAAAAAGGAATTAAGGAGGGCTACGTCAATGCTCGAGTGCTTGTTGGAGCTTAACGAAGCCAGCTGGGGTTGTTATTCGATCATCTGGTTTCACCGTGAAATCTAACCTTTTTCATGCCTGCTAAGGGAGGATAGGGTTCCTCCATGAATCAAATTCAACACAAACTCATTTGACACTAATAGTTTCATCCAGGTTACACAACACTTGCATTGCTTTTGATACATTACTTTACCCCGATGAGCTCTACAGGTATCTTTGCGTCCCACGGTGGCCAATCCCCAAAACTGATTCGGCCGCCTGGAGAGATCTTCTATTTTCCAATAGTGTTCTTAGTTACTCAAAATAAACCGTATTGGAACGTGTACGGCAAAAAAACCGGAAATGGATTCTCCAGGATGAAGAATCATGGACATTTAGTCTCATGCAACGGATGCCACAGTGGACAATTGTGATGTTCTGAAAGCTCCCACATTGTAAAACAAGCACCTTTCTTAACCACTCTCGTTTTATGTTAGTTTTGCTCCTTATGCATGTGTGGACCTAGTGTATGCATATTAATAATTGTTTTTCTGATGGAGGATTAGTAAACGAGGAAGAAATAAAAGTTTTGGAAGATAATCGAAATTGAAGCCTCGTGTGCTATATGAATATATCGTAAATGATGGCATTTGATGAGAATAATCAGGCAGGTTCCCCACTACTGAATCTGACATTTTACCGGGTTCAGACGTGGGTTGGATGAAACTGATTCTGAAGGAGACGAATATGAAACAAGCACATTGGCTGAGAAACCACCAACAAGTGCCTGAGATGATAAAAGCACTAAGCATTGTATAATTGGTATAAATTACAACTACAGTATATATATTTAAATTTCCTTAGCGAACAACAGAAAAAATTCTGAACAAAAGAAGATATTTCTTCAGTTTTTTAAACTGGAAAGTCAGACGATGTACATATATCATCAATTTAAATTTTAAATTAAAGAATAATAGGTTATCAAAACAGCTTGTATATGCTACAGTCAATGTGTAAAAAATAGTCATTTTACAAAATGACTGAACATTTAGCTTGATTATTTATTTGACTTATTGCCTGGTTAGGTTAGGTTATTACTAATCGTGTGTTAACGTCATTGTGACCAGTCATTTTGTACATTTTGTTATTTTACAAAATGACTGGTTTGACACATTGGCTGTAACATATACATCAAACGTCATTACTACACCGTACTACTTATCTGAGAGGCTGAGATACAAGCATTTCGAGTGCATTGAAACTATACTCATTCATAGACTCACATATAGTATACAATAAGTAACTATGCATGGTATGTTGAAGATTCGGTTCAGTTCTCCTGTTTCTGTAGAATAACATTACATTCAAGAGCTAACTCTTCTTAGAGCATTGCTGATAATTGAAACACGCCCAAGATGCGCTTGGTATAACACCAAGACCCTAAGCACCACACTTATTGCAAAGTATGAGATTGTCTTTAAGTGCTGATTTCAGACTATGAAAAAAACGCTCAAATAACATGCCTTGAGCCTTAAGTCAGATCTTGAAGCTATACCTTTTATTCCGTTAATACTTGTAGCACGTCCAACGTGTGTCTGAGCATCGCTTAAGATAGGAACTGTGTTACGGGCCAGAGATTCTATAACGATAATCTCTATTATCAAAATGAAAAATTTCAAGTACACAAAAATACATTCCTGATACATTCGATGTAAAACCCACGTATAGGAATTCATCTGCCCATGAACAATGCGCATGGGAAATCGTATCTAGAGTACTGGCAGACAAATAATTTTGCATTTGATGATAAGCATTGTTTTCTGATTTTTTTTTGTTACTAAAGGTTTGATTTAAAAATACAATGCGGCTTTATTGAAACGTTTCGTAAAAAAAGTATATGAAAAGAAATAAAGCGATCTATTTTCAATTTTTTTAAGTATGTAGCGCAGTATAGCATAAGACACACAAAAAATGTATTTGTATACATGGAAGGATTGCACTTGAAACAACATGAAAAAAATGCCCTAAAAGTCCAAGGAATTTTTTTAACGTATTTATTAGTATAATGTACTTCTCAGATTAATTTGAAAAGCAAGTAAATTGTAGCAATATATAGGTTGCATTTTTCCTATAAAAATTGGTTAAAAAAACCACATAATTCGTAAGAAGAACAATAGTGTAAATAATGCAATGCATTGCAGTTGCTTTTTCATGGAAAACTGATGGGCATTAACATTCCCATGAATAAAATTGTCTTTTTACTAATGTTTTGGAGCCCTCTGTGTTAACAATCCTCTAGACACCAACACTTGTAAGTAGTGTTTTTGTAATATTGATAAATTGACATCAATATATTTTGACTTCATATGTAGAGTACGTATTTTATGAATAAAACTAAAGGTTTCTAAGAAGGGGTCCATCAGATGACTTCGCCATATTGCCAGAAGTGTCTTTGTCACAAAAAAAGGGGGTTAAGAACCTCTGCTGGAAAACTTACGAATATAAGAAGACTAATCTCGCATTTTCAAATTTTACAACAACAAAAATAATACGGAATGGGCATTAGCACAATCTTCACAACGACAACGTCACCTGGCCACTTCAAAAAAGGGTATTCTTAGGAAATTGGCTGCTTCAAAATAATTTCGCTTTCATACAAGCCTTAACTCAGCATATACTCAGACTAAAGTTGTCCTAAACATGCGAATCGGAGTGCAGGAAGAGAAAACCTGACTTATAAACAATACTTTAGTCATCTCCAACTGCGTATAAGTTCACGAACTCCTTGAGCAAAGAGTCGTATTCCATCGAAAAGATGTTCAAAAGATGTAAATTTCCAAATAATCTGCCGCAAAAGTGAGTGCGTGTGCAATTTCCATCCATATCACATGAGTGGTTCTTGAGTGTCCCGGTGGAGGTGCAATCATCAGTTCCAAATCTGTTGCGTTGCATTATTTATTTATTGTGAGTTTTTTTTTAAAAACGCATGCCACACATGTCCATCAAAATCTTTCACAGATGTCATACGCATTTCCTAACATCTGAACGTCTGTATATAGTTTTATTTTAATATTGGCAAGATACCAACGCATACAGCAATCACAGTCCAACATTTGTGATTATGAAAGATAACAAAAAGTTAAGCATTTAAAATGTCTTCAGAAGTTTACTAACAATGGACTTGCTGAAGATAAGTTAAATGCACTATTTTTCGCATTCTGAAAACTTGCTTGGGCAGCTTATAAAGAATAACTTCTGAAGATCTCCAGAACTTTCATAGATCATAGATTGTTTGAATCCAGATCTTTCATTTTTTCTTGGATCCAGAATATTCCATCTTTGTTGAATTCTTAATTTTCCTCATTGATTGAATCCAAAATTTCCATCCTTTCTTGAACTTTTATTATTTCTCGAATCCAGAATGTTTTTTTCTTTATTGAACCTTGAACGCTCATTCTTTATTGAAACCATAACTTCCAGTCGATCCTGAATTCAGAATCTTGGAATTCCAACAACATTTCCGTAAAAAAATTGAATAGCATTTCACCAAATTCAAACTGAGTACTCTTGGGGATCACTTTCATTGTGTCTTGAGTTTTTCTGGAGATTTCTTGACCGTTCTTAGAGGTACTTGAGTGTTATTTTCAGGGTTTCCCTTATAGATTCCTCAATGTCCTTAAATGGGGCCAATAAAGAATTTGTAGAACCAGTCAAGAAAAAAAGCTTTTGGCACTTCAATATACCGTAGTTTAGAAAATTTCCAAGTAAGCCGAGCTCCACATTAACCAGCTGTCAATTACTCTTATGGCAATTCAACCCAGAGTTCACGGTTGAGCCCATCTCTTTTATTCTCCTATTTTGCATGCTTGTAGCCATGTTTTTTGTTAATCTTCTCGCTGGCCAATTTTTGCAGAAAATGAATTCCTCATTTGGCCCGAGCATTTACTCTCTTCGTCGAATGTTAATCCGACTGAAAGCGTAAGGGTTGGGTTGATCCTTGTGACCTTTCTCCATTTTTGATTTTGACAAGCGGAGCCACAAATCATCAATGCATAACTATTTACAAGAATAGATGTTTTTGCAAATAATGTTGCCTGAAGAAATAGAGAGAGAGACCACTTTAAAAGCAAATATTAATGTTCGGAGTGTTACCTGGCAGTCGAGCAGATGACGATACAGGGATGCTCTGTTAGAAGGTTAGCACTAAGTGCTAGGGGGCGTACACAAAGGTGCATCAAAAGGTTCTGGACATTAGCCGATTTTGGCAATGGCGTTCCATAAGCAAGTTTACATATTTTCGGTTTTCGTTTTCTCATATGTATGTATGTTGAACAAACAATGAAAGTTCTAGTTAACTTCTGACTTTTCACACCTTTTTTTTATCTAAATGCAAACATTTATTCTTAAATTAAAATTGTAAAAAAAAATGTACATGCAGCAGACGCCAAGTACCCTTGGAAATCGCCTTAACTTTGTCAATTCATTCAACGCCTCGTATTATTCAAACACTCAAGCCTACTAGAAGTAGGCAGATTTGACGAATTCCAACACATTTTTTTCTTCTTCTCGAAAATAAGCCGTAATAACACAGGAATAAACATAGTAGTATTTGGAACCTTCTTCCAACCTGTCTTTAGATCCTAATTCTCGAGTGTTTCTTTCGAAGGAACTGCAATTTCCATTGCTTTTCTTCAGGTTCGAGTACTAATTTAAAGATCTTTATCACACCTCACCGATAAGTAAACTATTTTTAGATAAAATAATAATAATCATTTTCTTCAAATCCTCGTCCAATCTTTTACAAATCTTTCCCTGTCACGTGGACTAGCTTCTCAAAGATAGTGTTTTGTAGAAAACTTGGATGAAGGCATTGAAACATTGAGAACTTGACATTACAGTATTTGCAATAAAAACACGGTGGCTACCATGCAAATATTTAGCTTCTTTGAGAATGCGATCTGAGGTTCTTTTTGGGATGAACTCTTGTAAGAGTTGAGAGTTCACCCATCCCAATGTCGTTTTATTTCTGTCTTTTCCTTATATTATGTAAATATTAACACGTAACCTCCGTCTACTAGTCATCGAATCGAGTGAAACGTTAACTGCGTTAACCTCTGTTGCGCATCCTGACTTCACCTTTGACCTTTTAAAAATTTCAAACATGCACTTGGACGTGTCGGGTCACTGCATGTAAACAGTTGCTTCTCGTGCGATACTACCAGTTGTTACCATATACAAACAAGGATGCCAGTGTAGAAAACTGTGTTTGATCGGCAAACAAATTCCTGGAGCTATTATGCTACGTGCCGAAAACCACCTTTTTTAATGTCACGATGGCATCTTCCCATAGCAGCTTATAAAGTACACGAAGTAGATGTCTAATGCAACATTAATGTACTGTAGTTTCCGTTGTCCATAAAAACTTGCCAACTTGTTTGTAATTGTCGATGCTTTTTGGAAACCAAATAGCAAAAAAAAAAATGACCAAGGCACTTTTAACCCTCTGACGGACACCTTAGGATCTCTCACCCTAAGAGTTTAAAATATTCAGAATGTTCAATAGTTTTAGTTTTCTTTGAAATTTCGGGTACAAAGTTGTCTAATGTACAATGTTTAGGCTGTTATATTTGCAAATAATCAATTTTTCGGAAAGTTACCTTCGACTGATAGGTTTTGGGGTCAAATCCATTACTTGAACATCATTAGGTAAATTAGTATATTTATAAGTTGAGTTACTATCATCTTCTTATAACATTAAATCACTTATTGGGTCATAAGTATAATTTGTACTTTAACATTATGTAATTAGCAAAATGTGATTTTTTTGTTTTACTAGTGACTTTCTCGATTTACATTTGCATTGGCGAAGTTGTCAAGCTTCAGGCAAGTAGATATTAAGGAGGATTACAACCCTATACCTTTCAATGGGTAAATTTGCAATGACACTCACAGTCAAACAAAAAAGATTAAATGAAAATAAAAATTGTTTAAAATAACTTAATAAATCAGCAAGGGGCTTCGCTCGTCATTTTTCATTTTAAAATAGTACATTTTTTTAAATTAAATTATTATTTGAATTTTTGCACTCACAACTTGCATATCTCATGCTGTCACCTGCTGGCAGCGTGTGTAAAATAACGGACATTTTTCAAACTTGTATATTAATTTTTTAAAAAATCTACCATTTTAAAGTAAAAACGACAAGCGGATGCCCTTGCTGATCCATCAGGCCACCAAAAACAATTCTCACCCCCACCCAAACCTCCCTCATTCAACAGTGAGTATCTTCACAAACCCGATCCATTGAAAAGGATAGGGTTGTGATCCGTCTTAAGGGGGATCACAACCCTATCACTATCAATGGGTGAAATTTTGAAACACACTTTCAGCCAAACAAAAAAAAAATTAAATAAAAATAAAAATTGCTTAAAATAGCTTGATAAATCAGCAATTGTATAATTAATTCGTTTTTGACTTTGAAATGGTAGATTTTTTTAAAATTAATAAACAAGTTTGAAAAATGTCCGTTAATTTGCCCACGCTGCCAGCACGAGAATTCAAATTAACGGACATTTTTCAAACTTGTTTATTAATTTTAAAAAATCTACTATTTCAAAGTCAAAAACGAATTAATTATACAATTGCTGATTTATCAATCTATTTTAAACAATTTTTATTTTTATTTAATCACTTTTTGTTTGTCTGAAAGTGTGTTTCAAAATTTCACCCATTGAAAGTGATAGGGTTGTGATCCCCCTTAAGTATTTTCATACACCACTTTAGGAAATATTTAAATTTCACACCAATGCAATGGTATCACTGCTATACTCATGTTATTTGGCAGATCAGTTTTAATACCATTTTCAGAAATGAACCAAAATATTTCCAGTATTTCAGACACAGACACATATAAATGGGCATTATAAGTATAGATAATAGACTGTTAAGAAGCAGATGTCGGGTATGCAAATACGCTCACTGAATATATGATTATTTTTCTAAAATTGTAAAAAGTAATAAAGTGTAGGCCGGAAGGGAGAGGTGCGTATCCCCAAGTTTCAAGCGTGCATTATGTTACAATATTTGTAAGTCCTGCTTTGCTTTGACCTGTCATCGAACGGCCTTCAGAAGGTTACCTGGGCGTTGACATATTGGTGGAACCCCATATAGTAGTTGTTCATATTATCATAAATATACTGTATTTCTGGCAGTGCCGTGTGTATTTTGGTGTCTTGGCGCAACATGACTCCATCCAGCATGTTCAAGTATACACAGAAAAAAAAATAAAGCAAACATTTGAGAATGTGCATAAATTATCACTAAAACGGCTGAATAACAAGGGGATGGTTTTTTTTTATCGAAAAAAGACAAAAGTTGTATAGACACCACGTGACTGCCTTCTTGTTTTAACGCCACCCTCCTAAAATTAGGGAGGAGGCAAGACCAGTTCCCACCACGGTTACAGACTGTAGTTTAAAAAAATCAGTAGGATTTTAAAGCACTGACTGCTGTAGAAGGTGGCGAAATTCCATTACTGGAATTAATTAGTACCTTGTCTCTATTTCTTTTTCTCTTCGTCGAATTACAGGGGAAAGAGAGAGATGACATTTGTGTTTTTTTTTGTCCGCCTTACTTAGGTCACGACCTGCAGGGGGGTTACAACCTTTGCCAACTGAACACCTGGGAAAAAACAAATCTTTGCTTCTCAGGTCATTATTTAAGGGCATATATCAATCACCCTGCATAGTTTGGTGTTCACTAATAGGGTTTTTTCCGACTTTATTGTCCTACTACTTACTAAAAGTCGCCTCAATATTTTAAATAATTTTTTTGATATTTTTTACGTTGATGGTGTTTGATGTTTGACTATAGTGTTCAAATATTCACTATAGTTCTTTACAGCCCCGTGTCTGTTGATTGTAAGTTGCTGTTACATTATGGATACATCAAAAGTGACCTATGACATTTTGAGGCTTTATGCACTCTTAATTAACTGTTTAAATAATATGTTAGCATAAAGCTTTATCCTGATGGAGTAAAAAGTTTTTTAAAAAATGTTGCTCGCAATTCTTAAAACATTAATCGATTTTCTGCGAATTTGTTTTAAAATAAATTTTTACACACTATGCAAATGTATAGAAAGAAAAATACGTAGAATCCATATCTCATATTGAAAAAAAAAATCATAACAATTTATCCAAAGTTGAAAAACACTCATGACAGAAGGCGGACGGTTTTGTCCAATTGTCTTGGCATAATCATCCAATTAACTGTATGAAATATGTTGCTTTCACACTTTATTTTAAACTAAACCACCATCAGCATAGTCCAAATCGATAATACATGAACAATAAATACAGAAATACGATAAATTCAGTTCGTTAATCGCTACAAGCCACATGCTTTTTAAATTTTTTGTTATTAGGTAATAAACTTGCGCATTAAACCAGTTAAACGAGCGTATAATACGTTTCTTAACGAGACTTTATCAGTAAGCCCGATCTCTGCATGTTCGAGTCAGCTTAAGAATAGGTTGCAAGTTGTGCATGGTCAGTCAGTGGCCAAAGAATTCATGCTCTATCTTCAACCTTAATGTGTCTTATTATGCTCATGAAAGTTTAATTCATCTTCATCTCTAATGGAAATGTCATTATGTTGCAAAAGTATTCAAACCTGAGTGGTTAACCAGCCTTATTAAATAACTAACTAGATTTTAGATTTGATAATTTCGCCCATCTTTTCGATTCATGATAAAATGTTACTACGAATTTTGTGAAATTTTGTGCAATTGGTACGTTCATTTGCGTGTTGTTCAATTCAATTTAATATATACCTTTATTACTATCAACATAGTAAATGTTTTTCCCAAAGCATCCATAAAATCTACCTACATTTATTTTACTCATGAGTTATTCTCCATTATTGCTAAATTAAACTTCTGAAAGTTTAATCCTTTGGAAATAACCTTAAAAATCTGGAAAGTCGAGAATTATACTTACCAGTATTTTTTAAACTATCTAGAATTTTTAAAAAAAATATATTGTGGAATTGGTCGTGGGAGATGAGTTTGGAAATTTATAGAATGAGTCTTAAAATTCTTTAAATATGCTTGATTTGTTTTCCATAAAATTTACTAGTATTACGAATTTGATGTTAACAGGCTTTTCGTTTGAACGATTCAATTTTTCAATATTTTAAGAATGATCATATTTAAAACCTTCATTGTTTCTTTGTTCCAAGTAATATTATTGCTATTTTTTATATGTATGGGCTTATTCGAAATCATTGATAAACTCGGATGTGGGAGGTAGGTCATCCGTGACAAAGATACGCCGAGAGCGAGGTCCCTGCCCTGGTGAACATTCCGTTTTGATTAGCGCCAACATAAGCCACTTTTGCAATGTTTTATTGAAAGCTTTCGTATTGTTTACGTTGTTGTAGGTAGTAGTAAACATCCCGGCACCGCCCAGTCCTCCGCAGCTGGCATCATTCGGAGCGCAGCATCCGTGCCTCTGCCCTCGCCGCCGGTGCATCCTCATCGAGCCAGCCGCAAAAAGCGCCACCGATCCGGCCGGGAGGAGGAGGGCAACACAAAACGGAAGAAGGAGGCGAAGGACGTCTGCCGTGATCACGCATGTGTAGAGGGGTCAACCCCATCGCCTCCTCCCAACTACCACACGGTGACGGCACTCGCTCCGTCTCCCTCGGCCAAAGTGCATCTTCACACGGAGCCGCCACCGTCGCCACTTGCCACGCCTAACTACAGCTCGACGTCCCACGGGAACACACAGGCCGTCTTCCCCACGAGTATGCCGGCTGACACCCTGGTTGTCGATCCGGCCAAAATCAAGACGGAACGCCTTAGTCCGCCTGCCATCGACTCCTCTTCGCCGTCTTCCTCCCCGTCGTCTCCCGCCGCGCGCTCGCCGACCTCGTCCTCGCGCCTGGCCGGCATCGCTGTCTCTTCCCCCCGTGCTTTATCCTACCACTCGTCCGCTTTCGCCAGCACGCCACCGCCGCCTTCGCCGGTGCACAGCTCGTCCACTCAGGCCCTGGACCGTTTCTCGCCCGCGTCTTTGGGATCATGTACCGCGACTCCAATCAAAAAGATTGAGCAAATGATGACCAGGAATTACAGCGAGTTTATGCGCAACTTGGCCGCCAAGTACAACAACAGCAATCCGGCCGAAAGGTAAGACCACCACCGGTTCAATTTGTTTTCAAAATCTTTCCGATATCAATTCTTTGAAATCTTATCTAGGATATTTGTCACAACTGTGACACTAAGTCAGAAACATTAGCATTATGGTGCATGAGTTAACGATGGTATTTAAATTTCACAAAAGTTGAAATATACCGTAGTTTAACATATGTATCGTATCTTATTCACTATCATCTGCGGTAAGATCAGTTTAGCAATATCAATTATATTTCACAAAACTTTCCATATACGCTTTATAATATATACGTTTTATAACGCAGTGCTCTTTTCACAATTTTTACAATTCGCAATGAATATTCTATGGTCCATTGAAACAATATCGAACTCGCCGCCATTTTTTAAAATCCCAGTCAAAAATGTAGCACTTACAATCGCTCAATTATCGTTTCGGCCTTAACTCGTGTATGCATAAAACGTATAGCATATTCCCCAACATCGAAAATTTTATATTTACAAAACTTTTAATTTCTAAGGGCTGGTTGCACCAATAAAGGTTAAGCTAAACCTAAGGTTAACCGTAAGTTAACTAGGAAAAGCATTGC
>JAQGBW010003395.1:0-16422 GCA_034698625.1 Julus scanicus
GGTTGTCCAATAATCCCAGTTATATGGGATCCCATTACATGGGAATTTTCACTTGGGGGATGGCGTCGTATGGACGTATGGACGTCTATACGCCGTCTTTTTTTTGTCAAGGATGACGTCGTATGGACGCCTGTACGACGTCGAAACCAGAGGTCTATACGACGTCTTTCACTTGGCGATTTAGACTAATGTACGACGTCGTATTTGGGAAAACGCGACGTCGGTCAGACGCATTTTACGACGTTTTCACGTCGGTTTGTGCTACGTGGGATGCCACTACTAATTTTTTATCGTTTGTCTGTGTGCAACGTCCTGTCTCACGGCCTTGACTATGGTGAGATTCCAAAACGTGAGGTCACATATATGGGCGAAACGTGCATATCATCATGTGAATGACTAGTATAGAAGAAGTCATTTCCGGCTCACTTGAAAAAAAAGTTACAGAAATGACTCTAGATAATTAATGAATGTTTAAGATGAAGTTTTAAAAAAGATGTTTAATTTAATGCTCCAGAAATGTTTTTCGTTGATTTTTATTTATTTTTTCTAAATATTTTGTTGTGCTTTGTTGTATTTTGTGGAAAAAATAAATAAAAATCAACGAAAAACATTTCTGGAGCATTAAATTAAACATCTTTTTAAAACTTCATCTTCGGCGGATTGCCAGAATTTTCTGTCACATATATTTTGTGCTGTATAATCCACAGACGATTAACAATGAAGCTTTAGGATTTTCCATTTTTTTCCGTTTTTTTAATCCGCTGATAGTCACAAACATGGGCTGTCGATAATATTGTTCCCAGAACTTAAAAATATCATACGCGAGTCGAAAACAATTCTGAAATAAATTTGAAATTGATTTCGATTAACAAATAATGTTTCAAAACATTGCACGTGTATCAACTGCTCTTCAGAGACTAAATCTTGCATTGATTCAGCAAAAAAGGCCATTCACACGGTGATAATAGCTGCTAGTGCTGTGTCGTCTGCATCAAATATCAAAACATTTTGATATGAAATATCGCCGAATTGGTACTGCGACGTCTGTGTCCTTAGTTGTTCACACAAAAGCATTGACGCGACATTCAATGTTCTGACGTTATTTTCCCGACATTAGTAGCATCATGTTTTGCATATTGCAATCAAGTTTTTCTTAAAGATATTCATTATAAAACAATAACATAGACATACAAAAAATGAATTTCTTTTATTTCATATATTTTTTTTGGATATACATTGTTTTGTCTAATGAGCAAACATTTGTTAATACACAATATTTTTGGAGGTCATAGAGGTCATTACTTATAAAACGTTTTGCAGAAAACTGAGATATTATCCTATGCATACTTATACCAGAACAACGCATTATTAAATAAAATACACAATATTGTCCACAAACAGCTGTTCGTTTATGCTGTAGTTGTTTTGAATTATTTCTCCAGCTTATACCATTTTTCGCTTAATAAATTACCGAAATTGAGGTAGAAGCGGGAATAAACCATAACTGTCAAAATATTTACCATTTC
This sequence comes from Julus scanicus, assembly GCA_034698625.1. Classification (NCBI taxonomy): domain Eukaryota; kingdom Metazoa; phylum Arthropoda; class Diplopoda; order Julida; family Julidae; genus Julus; species Julus scanicus. Next base: position 1,527 of record JAQGBW010003395.1, read on the forward strand.
CAAATGAGTTAAAGTAAACTGCAACCCATTGTGATCCTGGTTTGCTGTGTTTATTCAGATTAATGATGTAGCATTTATGATTGGCACTATGAGGAATCATATCACTGGCTAAAACACCCCCGTCCTGTTGATTTGTGCTGATTTAACAAACTTTCAAGTTAAGATGCATCTATTTTTAGTAATCAGTAGTGACATTGCGTGACTTATCTATTTTAATGGTATTTTGAAAAACAGCAAAAACAACAAAGCTCATATTTGCATCAAGCACTTTTTCAAATTTCAAATGGATCCTCAAAAAACCAGTTTTTACTAAGTTGAAATGTTAAACCTTCGAGTGCACTTAGATCAGGTGTTAAATCTAATGCATACAATGTGTGACCAAAACCATATTCTTCGTATGAAATTTCAGGTGCAATGCTTCCATAATACTGTCCAGTTGCCTTAAATAATTCTTGGTAGGGTCTCACCCATTGATTACTATCAAACTTAGATACTATGGAATACTTGGATACTGTACACCATCGATGTGAACACTTAATGAGTTGTAACGATCCCCCTCGGGAATGTCCCGCGCATACGGAATAATGCTTGTCGTGTAAAGAATTGCATGAATGGCCGCGCTTCAATGTGTTATATGCTAATTACCTCGAATGTTTTAATTGTTGCATTACCATGTGATTTCATAATATAGAAAGATCTGGAAGATGACGAAATTGCAGGCCAAGCTCGTTACCAGGTGTTGGAAGGTATTTAAGGCGAGATTGGACCTGGGAAGTTTCTCAATGTTTTGCAGGGCCTGATCGGATGTGATCAGCCGCCTGTTGTTTATTTTGCCCGCGGGTTTTGAGTTTCTTTATAAGTTAAGTCCTGGAAGTTAAAGGCAGTTATTTTGTAAACGTTACACTTTTATACTTCATCTTTTTAATTAAATCAGTTTATAAGAAAACGCCGTTCGCGTTTGTTCTTCCCGGTCAACTTGAGTTGTGCTACACCCTTACCTGGTGGAGGTTGGGTTTTCTACCAACTATCGATCCCCGTGAAACTTTGTGATAACCATAGAGGATAGAGCATATGCTATCCATACGCGGGCATTTACAAATTCCAATAAGGGAAACAACTCTATTATTATGGATCCCTTGCCTGGTAAGGCAATACAGTCCAAGTGGTATTATCCGGATTATTACCGTGTTACCAGATGGCTTTGGGGGACAGGCGTTTTTTGACATTGGATGACCTTTAGTTAGCATTTATAACGTTGGAAGAATCCTATGCGTTTTGTAGACCACCAGCAGCATGGTTTCCTCCTACATTTTCATCAGTGGCTACGCCAGTTGGGCCGGCGCTACCTCAAAAGGCTCTTGGACTGGCACAAATGGCCTGTTGGGGGTGCCAGCAATTGTGCCGGCAACACCTCAATGGGCTCTTGGACTGGCACAAATGGCATGTTGGGGGTGCCAGCAGTTGGGCCACTTACGGAGAAATTGTCCAAGGAAAAAGGCACCATGGAATTCGGTTGCATCTATGAATGGACCGGAGACTAGTCCAGCGTCGGGTAAGTTATCGGCGTTCGTGTCCGGAGATTCACCGTCTTCCTTTTTGGCAGTGATAGCGAGGGAGCCACATCTAAAATCATTGCAGGATGCATGGGACGATTAGTCAGCGTCTCCAACAGTGGTAATGAATATTAGCAGCCGTTCTGCAATAATGACCGTGGATACTGGTGCGGTTCTATCAGTATTGTCCGAGGATTATCGGATTCATTTTAATCTTCAGTTACTACCAGTGAGCCCTTTGCAATGCCTGTACGATGTTTCGCAGAATGACATTTGCTCTTTAGGCAAAACAGAGGCATTAATAACAGTCGGTGAACGACAATGTGTGCATCGGTTTAGGGTTCTGGAGAATCTGAGATAGGTGGCTTTGTTGGGATGGGATTTTTGTCATCGAATGGGACTGGTAATATTACCGAGTTCCCACTCATTCTGTTACCAGGATGCACCATCAAAGCAATTCCCCTTTGCACGTATGGAAGAACCAAAGGTTCCGGACTTACAGGACAAGCAATCTGTAACTGAGCCAGCAAAGGTGCCATCGTCATCTGAATAATTGGAGGAGCCAGTGCCCCGGTTATCGGTGCGGTTGTTACAACTAACCGTATTGCCACCGTGTTTGGAATCATTCGTGATGTGTATGTTGCCATCTGAAGCCCGTAAGGGTGATCTTATGCTTATTGAGGCACTTTCATTGGAAGATACCTCAGCGCGTGCAGCGTGAAGAATCATGTCTGTAACCAATAGCCACTGTTGTTCTTTTCATGTTGCTAATTTAACAGGCAAAACACTGGCATTGAAGGAGGGTGCCATGATTGCAGTTGTGTCATTAATACAGGAGCTTGAGTTGATTGTGGTGCCTGAGACGGTGGACATTGGATCCCATTGGGACTTTTAAACGAGCCATCAAATAATACGTTACTGGAATCCTTACTAAATTTGGGCCCCACTTTGTTAAAGAGTCTGCTTAGAGAATTGCATTTATTACTATTAAAATTCCGACGGGTGTTTGCACTTTCCGTCCAGGAATTGGGGTTGAGTAATTTACGACCACATTTTGTTGATACGGGAAATAGTCCTCCTGTGTATATTGCACCTAGGCTTTTGTCCCTAAAAGTGCGACAAATAATAAAAGAAGAATTAACTAAAATGTTGGAGCAGGGAGTGGTCACGCCCAGTAAAAGTCAGTACTCAAGTCCGGTGGTGTTGGTAAAAAAAGGACAGGTCTGTTCGATTCTGCGTTGATTAACACAACTTAAATAAAAATACCATCGTGAATAGCTATCCCTTGCCAAGAATTGTTGATGCTTTGGATGCAATGCAGGGTTCAGCGCGGTTTGCGACCTTAGATATGATGTCTGGATACTGGCAGGTCCCGATGAGCCATAAGGATCATGACAAAACGGCTTTTTCATGCTCAGGAAGCCATTTTGAGTTTACTTGTATGCCCTTTGGGATTTGCAATGCCCCAGTGTGGGCTTGGGGGCAATCCTGTACCAGGGCAGTAAAGCAGACCAAAGGGTCTTGGTATTTGATAGTAGAGGTGACTATTATATAAGGTGACTATTGTCACTGACCACCATGCCCTATGTTATCTTTGTTTTCTGAAAAACCCTTCTAATCGTCTAGGGCGATGGGCAGCTCAAATGGAGGAGTTTGTTTATGAAATTGAGTATAAAAAGGGGGCCTGCACGTGGATGTAGATTGTCTTAGTCGATATCCAGTACCAGAATTAAAGAATCGTCCGTCAGTTGAGGACGATGCTTACATCTATCTCTTACAGACCCATAAGGATATAACACAGGAACAACAAATGGATCGTTCCATTGTCAAATTGCGTGCCAAGGTTACGTTATTTTAGGGAATAAATTATATTTTTTCAACCTTCAGAGCCCCCGGTTAATAATTGTAGTACTAGAGCAATTGCGAACAGAGGTAATACAGCAATGTCATGATCATCCATTGGCAGGTCATTTTGGGATTACGAAAACAATGTCACTCCTTAAGCGAGCATATTATTGGCCTCAAATGAAGACTGCTGTTAGTCATTTCATGAAAACATGTTTCCATTGTTAGGTTAATAAGATACCTAGAGAACTAACTCCGGGATTGTTACAGCCCATTTCAGTGGAGGACTCCGCAGTCAAATGGAGCTTTGACTTCGTGGGACCATTCCCATCAGCGGCAGGACGGGCCATTTACTGGCTTGTTGCAGTGAATTACAGTAAAAGATTTTGTGTGGCGGCCCTGTATAGACGGGCAAATGCAGTTACAATTGAAAAATTTTTTTAGGCATCTTCGATCGATTTGTGGTCCCTAAATATTTGATTTCTGATGGTGGTACCCCAAAGTTAAGTAAGCGTGTTCAGGAATTCTTTTTGCGTTACGGAATACAACATAGGGCATCTACCCCGTATCATCAGCAGGCTGATGGCCTGGCAAAGCGACTAGTGCAGATGTTGTTAGTCTCAGTGAGGACCCTGGCCCCAGGTAATGTTTGTGGGGGGATGGCCCACGGCATTGGCCCGCGCAGTGGCTGCCTATAATTTTTCTACACAAGCATCGTTGGGCGCCTCACCTTTTGAGCTGTTGCATGGCTTTATGCCTAGATTGCCAACTCATAATGTTATAGGACAACCACTGGTAGTGGGCCCTGGCATGCCCGTGCAGGAGCGTAGGACGAAAGCCAGGGATGCATTAATCGAAGCACAGATGAGACAGAAAAATCATTATGACAAAAATTGTCTTGTCGCACTATTTAACGTGAAGGATTGGGTCCTTGAAAGGGATTTGGCCCCAGTGCGTATGAAGCAATTCAAATTTCAGGCCCCATACCATGGTCCATATCAAATAATAGAGAAAAGTTCCGATGTAAATTATGCAGTACGAGATACGCGGCAAGGGACTGGCCCCGTGTCGACATTTCATGTTAGTAATTTAAAACGATATTTGCCGAGAAGAGCACCTCAAATATTAGCATTGCAAACAAAGTTTTTAAATATTGGGGCTAAAAAGGGAGTGCGTATGGTGCGCGCAAGGAGGTCTGCTTACCCCTGCCGAAAAGTGAAAAGTGGACTTGACCCATGCTTGTTAGTGTGCAGTTACCCAAGTGTTCCTTTGTCTTCCGTCCGGTCGCCCTCTTCTCCGGTAAGTTCTATTTACTTTTTGCAATTTTTGAAAGTTTCTAATGCTCCATTGGGTCTTCCTCTAATGACTGTGGTAAAAAATATATAGGGCATGCAAAATTTTTTGACTTGGTTAACGTTTGGCATGATTTTTAGCATACTAAGACACGTGCGTTTGTTTTTTCAAGCCTTTTTAAATATGGCGTACTATTCACGAAATAACACGGTAACAATGACGGTTACCATCGACGATGGGCGAGGCCGACGTACTGTAACAGGAACTTTGGCCGGAGTAAATGTTGCTCCCGATAATGGTGCTTAGAATGGGCAGCAATATGCGGCCGCCATTGCCACAACAACATAACGCACGTGCTGATTCCGGCAACAGGCAGCGTTATCCTACACCTGAACGTAATAGGCCTTTCGATTAGTCCACATGGCATGGTGGTTTAAATCAAGCCAGAGGATGGTCATTTGTTCAGAATGGCCATCGAGGACGGTCCCAACAGCAGGAGGATTTTTTCCGGAAAACTACGTTCCAGACGAAGATTGGGACCAGGAAGTGGAAGATTATCAGGGGCCGCAGCTCCCGCCACGCAAAAGGGCATTTATTGTCGAATTGCCACATGAGGGACATCCGTTAACGTCCCGACAGATTCGCCCATGGGTGCCGCACCTGCGCCAAAAACAGACTCAAGGTGGACCGCCTCCAGCCGAATATGTGCAAGAGGATTAGGACCGGGAACTGGCTCAACAAGCTGGTCGCCCTTTGCCTTTTAGTCGTGGGGCCTTCATCATTATTTTGCCTCCGGACTTTCATGAACTTCCCAGAAATTTTGTGTTACCAAATCCGTTGCCAGAAGTAGTCTATTTGGCTATGGCGTCTACGATCGATCGGCGCCGTCGAAGACAACGTGGCCGCTAGTTTGAAAACCAAAAAATGGGCCGTTGGTCTGGACATCAAGATTAAGCTGACAGGCCCTGTTATGCTATTATATAATAAGTTTGAGAATTACTTATGTGATATTTTTTTCTTTTTTCTTTTTTCTCTCACTGTGATTTTGGAGTCTGCTGGGTTATTTGTCCAGGGACTGGCCAAACCTTAGGGAAGAAAGGTGTAACAATCCTTGTAGGGAATGTCCCACGCATACGGAAGAATGCGTGTCGTGTAAAGAATTTCATAAATGGCCGTGCTTAAATGAGTTAAATGCTAATTACCTCGAATGTTTTAATTGTTGCATAACCATGTGATTTCATAATATAGAAAAATCTGGAAGATGACGAAATTGCAGGCCAAGCTTGCCACCAGGTGTTGAAGGGTATTTAAGGCGAGCTTGGACCTGAAAAGTTTGTCAATGTTTTGCGGGGCTTGATCGGATGTGATCAGCTGCCTGTTGTTTATTTTGCCCACGGGTTTTGAGTTTCTTTAAAAGTAATCCTGGAAGTTACAGGCAGTTATTTTGTAAACGTTACACTTTTATACTTCGTCTTTTAAATTAAATCAGTTTATAAGAAAACGTCGTTCGCGTTTGTTCTTCCCGGTCAGCTTGATTTGTGCTACATGGTGCTACACTTTTACAGAGTTTAAAGTTTTTATGTTGAAAGTAAAAAGGATTAAGTGCTATATCACCATTCTTTGCTGAACTATTAATCAATCCCATCACAAGAAATGTGGGTTGCAGTCCTAAAAAGGCATTAGGTATGTCAATTTCATGTAAACTCTTGGCAACACTAAAGTTACGACATTCTGTACGTTTAATAGTATACTTAAATGTACCTTTATCAACACAATTAGCATAAGCTAAAATTATAGGCAAACTCACTGAAACTTAATGTGCATATAATATAGCGTTAACAATGACAATCTTATATTTGTTCTAATCGCCATCTGCAGCAATTAAACAAAATTTAGGTTTACTTAAGATCATTTTTATCCAAACATCCACATCATTTACAATGAGTTTATCTTGTTCAAATATGTTAAGCTTTAATCTACCGATCATGTCAATTTTCCACTTTTCTTAACTTTTGTTAATCTATTCTTAATTACACATCCTTCTTTAGCTTTAGTAGGATTATTTTCAGAAGGTGATTTAACTTTATAGTACATTTCACTACTTAGGTTAGCATATTCTTGGTCACTGGGAGTGATCTGTTTATAACCCAGGTTCATTGAAACTTCACTGAACAAACTGTGTAGGAAATTGTTTACATATTTTCATTTTCTAGTAAGATTTTTGCTGTTATGTGTAAGTAGGTATTTGATAAATCCAAATAATCTTCCTTACTACCAGGTATGAAGAAATCAAGGTGGTTGGTTCCTTGAATTGGTGCAATAGGAAGAAAGTTGTATCCTTACAACCTTTAAAGCATACTTGCTTTGGTGGCACAGTGTAAACATCAAGTTCACACTTTACTGCTTCATTAGAAAGATGATGTGCGAGATAACTCATTTTGAAAATAAATTGGCTGTTCTACTACTGCTGACTTTCCGCCTCTTGGCACAGTTGGATTGTGATCTGTTAGATTTTATTTGTCTTCGTTTTATACCCTTTTAAACAATATTTTTTCTACCTTGTCCCACTAAAGATCCGAAAACATTTTTTTCCCGTTTCAGCAAATTGACAATTTGCTAAGTCCTTAATTGACTGTCCAGATTCTACATCAGTTACAATGTTTTTTTCAGTGATAAGCAATTGTTTTGCTAAGCTTATACCACCTCTTTTTAAAAAAGGAACTGCAAATCTAAACAAATTAGAGAAAAATCCATGTCCTCATTGATTTCTAGATCCACTGTAAACTAGAAGACCATAGGCAGCTTGTTTTTTGTAATAATCACAGAGTGATCCATCCAAATTTGAACAATGATATTTTACTTTCATTATAAAAAAATGTAAGTGTTTACGACGAAAGTGTAATTTGTTTAATACATATTCTCCGTCCGAGAAATAAATCTTTCTACCATAAATATCCCTTATATCGATTTTAATTATATCTATGTAGCGTAGGGAAACTGGTTTGTAAAATGATTAGGGATAAGTTTTTGTTATATGCATTCCATCATTATCATCAATATGCATAGTTCGTAATAAGGGTACTAGTGCATCTCCCATATATTCATAATTAACAATATTACTGTAAATGCATAGTGAATTAACATCACTACTAAGATCAGCAACCTGACTGCTTTGAATTAGTTTAGATTTCTCATTAGTATTATTTTGAAACATTTTCTGTTTTGGAAATCCAAGCATTCTACTTAAATTTGAAGACAAAAATACGCTCATGTTTGGAGGTATTCCTTTCATTACTTTTTGTGTATTTCCATAATACATAAAATAAGGCATGTTTTTCTCAGAGGCTTATTGCAAAATATTTTCATACTAGTCTTTGTTTAGCTATTTAATACAGAAAATTCTTTTTCAAGATTTGATCTTACAAATTCTTTTTTTGAAGCTACTTGTTTAAGATTTTTTAAAGATTCCATCTTGGATTCTATAATAGTCAATTTTTCATTAACTTTATCATATATAATGCATTTAGCTGATCTTTATTTAGTTTAGGCGTTCTAGCCTGTTTAACAGCATATCTTTCCATAACACACTTTTCCTTTAATGTATTTTTTTCTTCAGTTGCTGTTTTAATATCTGATTCCATTAATTCACATTGAGCTGTGGCAGCCCACTCTTTATTATATGCTTTTCTAATCATATCATGTTTTTTTCTTAATTGTTGTAAAAGTGATAACATCTAATAGTTTAAAATTAATTTTCTGAATAAGAATGTCTGGTTTATCATAATTTCCTTCTTCGAAATTTAGTTTCCTTTTTTCCTGTGCTGTGATTAACTATGTGCTCAACTGCATCATTTTTCATTATGTTATGCCAATTGCGAAGAAAAAATACTTCCACTAAGGCGACTTCATAATCATCATTCAATGCTAATGGAACAGCCAATTTCACTTTGTAATTTGCATGGGTATTTTCAGGAAATAGTTGACTCTTGCTGTTGCTAGGTAGCTGATCATAATAATCATTAAGGGCTTTTATTATTTAGTGGGCAAGATCACTGGCTTTAATCCAGGAGTTATGTTGATCAATATAACCTTTCCACTTTATAAGAAATTTTCGATTTTTTCATTGTCTCCGCTCTTTAATCACACGATCGACTCGCAACAAATCTTTATCAGTTTTATACCTTTTTTGCAGTTCTTCTTCGTAAAATGTCCCCTTGATTAGGTCGTTGTTAACATCTTTCAATAAATATAGAGATTTGAAAATTCTTTGTAATATTAATGCTGTGGAGAAAACTTCGTTTGTCCAGCTTGGATGCGATTGGAGTTTCGTTTTAGCCAATTGTCACATTGCTTTAGCAAATAGTTTCAACTTTTTCTTTTCATTGCTGGTTAATTTAACATTTCCATTAAGTATATTATGTGAACAATCTGATAAGCATTGTATGCAGTCACTATGAAAACTACATGATATTCTTTATAGTCACATGGACAAGTTGTAAAAATAACTAAGCAATCCTAAATTCCTTTTTAAGCATTTTAGTCTTGATGATGAAAACCTTTGTTTCTTGCTAAATATGACCATATCTTATTTGTTTGTTTGATAGATTAGTGAATTCACCAGGAAATTTTTTTGTACAGATGCAAAATCTGTCATCTGTTCTTGGTGTAAGGTCAACCAACAAATATAAATAAGACACATGTGTTGCATCTTTATAAGCTTCTATTAAAAAATTGGCGTTTTCTGGATACATTTGCCTAGCCATGTGAAATATTTGTGATTTGTCTCGAGGATTTTTGAAGAAGATAATGTAGTCTGCATTTACAAAAATATTTTGTTGATGAGGACTTTTTATTGAAAAAAAAATTTAAGTAATAAAAACAATACTTACATTTCTATGATGAGATCCTGCAGTAAATAAATGTACTATTTCTTTGTTAACCTATTGGAATAAATCATTAGTGATTACTTAATTGTTAATTTCAGGATTGAAAATTGTTGTTTTGGGTGCTCCTTGAATAAAATTTATCTTATTCTTTAATCCATCAAACCAAGTTTGAGCTTCAGAATAATATCAAGTAATATTATTATGCGGTTGATTAATCATTAAACAAGACTTTTAAAAGTTGTAGCACAAATGCAGTATTTCCAGCACCACTTGGACCAGCAACCATTAGCTAAGGAAATTTGAATGAAAATAATGGTGAAGCTCAATAATTTTTTTCCATTATTCTTTGTATAAATGGTGTCGGATTTACCAACAATTCCTCAGATGTTACATTTCCCCTTTTGGTTTACTGATTTAAATGATGGCATGCTGTCACAGCTCAGGATATGATTAACAATCTCAACAGCTGTCAAAATTAAAACTAATGAGATCAGCAAATAGAAGTTAAATTTATATATCACTTGTCTATTTAATGCTACACATTCATTCATCATGCTATGGTTCAAAGGACAAAAAGCAGCAAAATGAGTTAAGATTTAAAATGCACAATATTTTATTCTGTTTGTATACATGACTCATAAGTAGAATCCATCCAAGCTACATCAGTCCACAATGTTTTCAGTTTACTAATACACCAAGCAATATTTATTGCCAAAGGAAGACATTTCACTAATATTTCAAGTGGATTTAATGATGCAATCAACAGGTATCGTCGATTTTTCTCGTATAATTCAGGCATGTCCATACAAAAATGTGAATGAACTTGAGATCCATCTCCTGCATCCAGAAGTTGTTGTTTCCAGACACAGTCACTACATGCATTGGTTTTTTCAATATGGTCTTTTGCATGTTTAACAGCAATGTTGCGCAAGTCTTCACAAGTGAACGTTTTCTTCGTGCTGCTCGGTTTTCTCTCAACAAAAATTGTAGTGCAGAATAATGTTTTCTGTGCATTGTATTTATAACAGATTGTGCATTAAGCAATTAACCAATCACAATGTCAGGCTTCATGAGGATGTTTTTATGATCATTTTTTTGTTTTTCTGTAAGTAAAATATAATAAAGATATTTGTTGCAAGAGTTTCTACCATTGTATTTTTTAGTGCTTTCCCTAAACTAAAACACATCATTGCTTTTGTAATTGCATTGATATGTTTTTGAAAGGGAAATATACAATGGTTATAGATCACCTTATGATAATTTGAAGTAAGTATAGGAGAAATTATTTTATGAAATTTATTGATACGATGTCAAAAATGTATTCTAGGTAATGCATAAGTATCCCAGGCACCTTTTCTTTCTTCAAGAGGGATATAGATAATGTGCACATTAGATGAAAATTTAACGACTTTTAAAGACTTTCTTTGTAAGTCATATATTTTCCTAATACACATACAATTTGTTATGCACAGTTAAGCAAATGCTTGTGTTGATCACATCTATTGTTTGGTCCATATTTGACAATATTCTTAAGTTGAATATTAAGTTTAAAATTTTCAATGTTCACATTTGCTATATTTAACCAAACAAGAACTTCTTTGGAAATATGCCCTCTTTTATATCTAATTTATGCTTTGGAATTTAACTGAATTAGAACATCACAAAAAAAATTAATATGACAATTCAGAGTTTTAAATGAACTGTCATTAGTATTATATTTAAATTCTAACCCATTAATATAACTTGTCCAATATGAAATGGTTTTCTGTTTATCATAAAGGCAAGTCTCGAAATGCAATAAGTAACTTCACATGGTAGTTAACAACATTTATTTCATTAAGTGAGATTCAAGCATATTTCTTGATGTAAAATATTTTGTTTACCTGAATTCCCTGACAAGAAATTAACCCATAAACATTTTCAACCAACATGACTGCCCAGCTGTAAAATCATCAATGACTTATGTTAAGGTATTAAGATCATTTATACCATCATCAAGTTGCAAAAACCCGTGATAACTAGGTTCAGCATTCATAGACAGCTGGGTAATAGTTGCTTTTGCTGCTTGAATTCCCAATGCTTTCTCAATACAATCTCTAGTAATTTTTCCATGGATTCTGCTAGTAAGCAGTCATGTGAAATTAACTTTACATTAATTAATCCATAGTTACCAGACAGCAATGTCATTGCTGTTCTCAAGAAGCTTTTCGCTTCACCAGCAGTTCCCCATTTGTTAGGTGAAATAGCAAAACGTGAGAAAATATTATTGGCCTGTAAATTTTTAAGAATTACATCATCATTTTGTAAACATTAAAATACCACTAATGAACTAAATTAATAACATTATTACTTCTGCTTTCATGCGAAATAAAATGTCTTTGGGACGAAAAACTGATAAATTGCTTGAATGTCAGAAGATCCTTTCTCGAATGTAATAGGCTTCTTCGTGCAGTTGAATATTTTATAAAACAGACACCCATTATAATAACTGGCAGTCAATATTAAGCCCAGTCTATCACCGCTTGATCTCAGCTTTAGCTCAACAAAATAATTTATAGGGATATGCAAAACTTCTTTAGAATTAATCGATGTTTTTATCTCGTTGAAACCAGGTGCAATGATGTTATTCTCCTGCCCAATGATATCATAGCCCCCTGATTGAAACCTTTTTAATTGTAGAACTGCTAGTGGGTGATAACTTCTAATTGACAATTCTGTGTAACAAAAATCATGAAAAATGTGTTTGAGCAATAAATTCATTGAACAAGTTCATATGCTCGCCTGTTTTTTATAGTCTTTTATTCTAAAATGCCCATGTGCAAGAAAGGTAATTCCATCATCAAGAATAAATCGTTTGTCATCAAATAATTTCAAACCCTTTTTATTTATTTGCACAGAGAAAATTTCATGATTTTGACTGATGATTTGGTTTTGAATGACATTTTGTCTTTTATAAGCTTTGAGGGCATTTACGTACATTTGATGATTGAATGTTTTTATTACCACATGTTTTTAATGCTTTTGGCTGTGCAGTGATATTTGTTGTCTGCATGCAAAAAAGAATGCATCTTTGCTTTCAGACCAAAAAATTCTGTTATGGGTATGCCATTCATTTCATCTTTAAACTTTGCCATAAACTTTATCTTGTTTTTTGATAAATGTAAAAAGTATTTTTTAGGATAATCAATTGTATCTAAGTGATTGCTCATTAGTATCATGTCCTAAACAGGTCTTTTGTTATCACAAGTAAAAAGACGAAACTGTCAGTATCAGTATATACTAGTTTCACCTTTTTTTCAGAACATTGTAATAAAAGCTTATCATGATATGTCTAGTGTTGTGAACCCTGTGTAAATTGGTTGGTTCAAAGGAGCTGGGTATTGCTTCATTCGAAAAATAGTCAACTGTTTATCCAATGTACAAAATGCATCAATATATAAGGCTTGCTTATTAATTTTTTTGCATTTTTTGGTCAGTAACCATTTCAAATTTTACTAGTTTTTTTTTATTTTCCATGGTTTTTCCAAAAACTGAATTTTTTGATTTTTTGCTTGCTTTCGTTTTGCTTTGTTGAAATCAATATATGGCTTAAGCCATGCACTTTGTTCAAATGCCAAGATTCTGTGGATTTTAGTAATTCGTAATCCTGATTTCACATAATACTGCAAGTTTCTATAATGAACAATATAATTTGATTTGTTCAGAAAATTTGGAGTTAGTTTCTTTGACTTATATGATTTGGGTTTCTTCCTATATATTTCTTTAAATGCTTGAACTTGTGTACGCGAAAGCCTTTTGCCATTAATGTCCAAATTTTCAACACAAATTGGATAATCATTTTGCATTTCATGTAATGATTCTGGGTATTCTTAATCTACTTCGAGAATGTATCCAATTTTATCATAAGATTTAACATTTTCCAAATGAAATGTGACAATATCTTTAGAGCTTAGCCATTTAAATTATTTTAAAGGCATTAATTCACACATTGCTGATGTGTAGAGTGAGTTACAATTCCATATTTCAAAATAGAATAATGGTTTCTTAGGATCATAGTCATTTACCATCGGGTTATTTGCTTTTTTGAAACGATCACTACAAACTGATACACCTTCACGGATGCCTTGCTCAAATACATGCATTGCATAGTCAGTGAATAATTTTAGTTTGGCATTCGTATACTTTAATGCTGCCGACCAAGCATACATTAGAAGGGTAAAAAAATGTGTTGTATCAAGTCCAAAACTTTCAATTGACAATACTCGAAAGTTTTTTAAAATGTCTGCTAAAAGAAAGCAATCAATACCTAAATACAAATCATGATAATCTCCTGGTGTTTAACATTTAAATGTATTCAAAGCATCAACAACATGTTGGTAATTTTCATTTGAGATTTGCATCATAAGTTTGACTTTTGAGTTTTCTTTGAAATACCAATTTATTGTGTGGCATTTATCTTTCAGAAGATTTTCCGCCAGTGTGGCCAGTGGTGCAGATAAAAATTGAATGAAATTTATGAATAACAAGTCATCCACGAGAAATGTTGTATATCTTTCCATATTCAATGGCACAACTTTTAGTTTCTTTGGCTTAACTCTATTTAGAGCTTGTATATTACGAAATAGCCATCATATGATCTTAGAAAGTGTGCAACACATAACATCGCTTTCTTATCTTGTAAAACCGCATTTCAGCTTTTACATGCTGCACCCCGATAATTTGGGCCAGGCTTATAATGATCATGATCTCTAACTTTTTCATTTTGATCAGTGAATATTGCTTTACACATATAACAACATGTAGCTTTTTCAAATTTGCTTTCATCATTTGCATTTGTGTACAAATGTTCATGTTTTAAATTTGTATATAATTCTTAAGATTTTTGCTTCAGTGACATAACTATGGCATAAGCTGCATCTGTTGTTCTTTTGCATTTGTGTGCAACAACAGATCCATCATATCCAATGATGACATAGAAATATGAACAAGGTTCGTGTTTTGTTGATTTAAGGCAGATGAGCCCTTTTTAAATCTTGGTCCAACAATCCATTGGCATCCTGGTAGAAGTTGGTCCAATCCTTTGTTGGAAATGCGCGGAGAAATCCCTTTTACTTTTAAATGAAATCAAACCGATTTTTCTATTTACTTAGACATGAAAAACTTTATTTAAAAGTAGACACAAAAGTAGACACAAATTGGCATCCTGGTAGAAGTTGGTCCAATCCTTTGTTGGAAATGTGCGGAGAAATCCTTTTTACTTTTAAATGAAATCAAACCGATTTTTCTATTTACTTGGACATGAAAAACTTTATTTAAAAG
>JAQGBW010003396.1:0-16417 GCA_034698625.1 Julus scanicus
AAGCTTTACTGTCATGCACATATTTCCAATTTTCTGAAAACGACAATTTTAAGTTTTTTGACAAAGGAAAACATCATCAAAAAGTCGAAAACAGGCCGAAATAAATATGTAATAACATCTCAGCATAGGTGTTGTGTGACATACCTAGTCATCAAGTTCATCTGGGCTATCGGCTTCATCGTCACGTTCAAGTATATCTGGCTTTTTAGAGGATTATACAAGGTGCCGGCCAATTTGAAAAACTCCAACATGTGATCCACATTACGTTCCACGCACCGCTTAAGAAACATATACCGAGCCAGATTTCCAGGTATACTTGATTTGACCCTACCAGAGGACGACATGAAAGCCTTGGCTGCTCGCCATGATGACTCAATGCCATTTGTATGTGTCCCAGTTTCTGGGTCTTTAAAATGCAGAGAATGATTCACCTTTAAATGATTGTAGTCATGGTCTTTCAAGCAGTCATAGGCCTTCCAGAAGTTACTCAAGATCGTTGTGCCTGGTTCGATCCATTCTCAGATTACTGAAAGCAATCTGTCAGACCCCCGGGAATCAACGGCTACCATAAATATGCGGCCAGAGCCACGTTCATAACCGCCAAAAACCCATTGGCCTTCCACATAATGCTTCCTATGATATTTTCTTTTACCAAATTTGGACTCGTCAATCTCGACGACCTTACCAGGCCCACCAAGTTTTTCAGGTTTGGAAAAGAAGGTATCAAATACAACTTCACGGCAAAAAGATGACCAATTCACAAGAGCTTCTGGACCAATCTCAAAGTCAACGCCGATCGTTCGCAAAGATACCTTTTCCACCAAAAGTGAGCGAACCCAAGGATCTTCCAAATTGGCAAATGTGAGTGTTCAAGCAACGTGTGCTTTCGGAACGCAATTCGGGTGCCACACGCCTTTGCCTTCTGCTTCCGGACTGACACCCGTCTGTAGCAAACCCACAAAACACCATCAACATTAAAAAAAAACACATATAGCTGGCCAACTTCTGAAAAATGCATAACAAAAAAAAACATGACTTCTAAAAAAATATTAAAATTATAGCACACCGGCTTTTGTCATGTGCAAGCTTCAATAAACCTCTGCATCTTAGGCACTTGTATGTGCCCTCAGCAGGAACCAGCCCAAGCTCAGCCAATTAAGCAGGCAACCGATCTTCATTTCCGCACAACTGCAAATTTGGCCGAAAATCCATTATCAAATACAACTCAATAAAAACAGCCAGGCAGAAAAATAACAACGGCCTTAACTACCATATTTATACAAAATTGAGTTATTCTGTTTAAAAAAAAGGCGCACTCTTTTCTGATTGGTTGCCCTACCGATAGCAGAGATCGGCGCCAGTTTAAAAAATGCGCTCATAATGACCAATCACAACACGGTCCACTAAATACCAAATATATCCACCAACCGCTGTAACGATAAACAAGTTACACACCAAAAAAATTATACATAACTGCATAGTGCATGCGTGATCATGTGAGTTAAGTTATGTGCATGCGGAGACCGGAAGTAGTTTTTATTTTCTGTTACATTACGGATTTATGGTTACACTAAAATTGGCAACATCATAAGGCATTGAAGCTTCCGTGCAACACAGTGAAGCTTCCGTGCATCACAGTAAAGCCATAGCAGACCTATAACGAATTATGGTCACCATGGATGATCGCCGCCATGTTGGGAGGTCGCATTCGATATTGCTCTAGGTAACTATATGCATTTTTGCAAGCTTAAAATAGTCGCTATTTTATTTTGTATTTTTTTCCGCAAGTCTCCGTGCCTATTTCGACTTTCTTATGATATTTCCCAGTGTCTAAAACCCTGAAATCGGCGTTCAAAGAATATTTGATACATTTACCTAAAACGAATTATAGCCCAGGAAGTGCCATGCCCAGACAGGAAGTACTATTATTGGAGGTCCTTTCCTCAAGCCAAGTGGTTTGATATGTCACTTGGGGGCATAATATCAATTTTTGACCAATTTCTAAAAGTGGGGGTTATTACCAAAAAGTATGGGTATTTAAAAATTCATCCCTTTTCTTAATTTTCCAAGTTCTTTTGAACTGCCCTTTCACATTCAAGCATTTAGATACCTCATAGCCCAGGATTTTATAAACTGTGCAGAAATGGGGGTAAATGCCCTTATCATGTATTCAGCGGATAGCCCTCCTTTATGCAAGTCTAATGATACTAAACAAGCCCGTAGTACTGCTTGTAATCGACTCATGTTTTCACTTACAAAATTACTGGGCCCCCCAACAATCATTCACTATCCAATACATTGTCTGCCAATTTGTCACTGCCTCTGTCACATGTACCAGAGTGACATGTTAATTCAATACAACACTCAATTACAAGTCAATTATGATCATATTAATAGTTCCCTCTTTTATTAAGATGGATCCCACCGCTATCACCAAAATGTTACCCACTCCCCCTTTTGGGAGTAGTTGCGCAACATTACTTTTGGGATATGAGGAACAGCAAGGGTTGCATGACCTGGGCTTCAATTCTCTGAAGCGCTAGGGGTTTCTGTTCCCTTTCTTAAGTGGAGGAATAAAGAGGGGCATCAGCTGGTGACAAATATAGACCAGACGTAATATCATTAATCCATGGTCTTTTATTCATACATATGCAAGTTATAACTACAACCCTACATTGATACCAAGAGGCCTTCCTATTGATACTCTCTGGCACTAGTCAGGGTCTTTGCTACCTAGGGCCTAACTCAGCTATATATAACATGCCTTATATCTAAACATTGAGGAGGGTAACCATATCATAACTAACTACATACATGTAGCCCTAACTCTCTAACACTGACCCTAGGACAAAGCAAGATTCATGCTCACCACTGCCGTTGTAGTCTCTCCTGAGGCAAAAACTCAAGGGAACCGAACTTCCTTGTTACTTTGATGATGAATCCGTGGTTTCTTCTGTAGAAAAAGTGGAGGCTCTCTTGAGCTCTCATCCGTAGATTGTACGTAGACAACTGTCCTTTTCTAGCTGAAAACTCTAGGCCTTTTATATGATTCGGCCAAGGCTACTGGAATCCACTGCATTCTGGGTAGTGCAATCCGCCTATTTTATTCCTGTATATTAATGAATTTTTTCGTATATATAATGAGTTACTCCTTGAAGCGTAGGGGGAGTTGGGAGATCGCCGTTTCAGTTCTCCTTTTCGGGTCTTAGTTCGTTAGGGCCGCCTGAGGAGATCTGTCTGTTCCAGGCAGCAACGGCTTTCTGAAGAGATGATTCATGGGGCCTGATAAGTTGGGGATTACCCTGTATCTACAGTTCTTGACAGGGGGTCATCTTTTTGGGTGCCCCCAAATCCAGGTTTTCTGGTGTTTCTTAAAGCTCCACCTGACCTTTAAATGTCCATATATGGAGAAAACCTTGGAGTTGTTATTGGATTTGCCAGCTCCTCCTGTGTCATAGTTTCTTAGATTATTCTGACATCATCTGTTGGAATTTCAGGTGAATTTCAGCTCTCTGATTGGTTGTCATTGCGACTAGCCCTGTGGCTTTAACCCTTTATAAACCAATGCTGACTCCAACCCGAGTCAAACGGCAGGGGAAACCTTTGCCCCTTTGGGGGAACATGCTGGGACTTCCAACAATTCAAGAGGTAGTGTTTTCTTTTTCTTTTGTTTCCCCTGTTTCCACCTGTTCGTGGCCTCATTTCTCCGGCCGTCACATTACCTTAACTCATCACAACTAGGCATACGAGTACTGAGTTCCAAACTGAGTTCTAATTGACCAATTCTGTCAACTACAAAAGCAAGAAAATCCTTATTAGAGTGTTCCAAAGAAAAATAAATGTTTACAACCAGAAATATCGATCGTAAAATTCGAAATTTACATTATTAAACCAAACGATTTTACGATAAATGCATAAATAGAGCATTTAAAATTATCATGACAACACGCATAGTTTTAACCCTGAATTTCAAGTGATTTATAAATTTCAATGTTTTGGTATCTCACAAGGAAATGCCACTACACATGATTTCTTATTAATCTAATATCCCATTCACGAATTTCATAGAGCAGGCCAAACTTCTTATTTAACTAATTAGATAGTAATTAAATGGGTTTTGGGATTGAAAATATGTGAAATTGAAAAAATTATTTTAAAAAAAATGCAAGAATTTAAAGTGATGGTCAAATAAAAAATCAGAAAACAAAGAAAAAAATGCAGTGAAGACTGGGACTCGAACTTAGGTTATGTAGCAAGTGGGGGACATAAAACGCAATCTTAGAGCCCAAAGGGCTCATGCCCCCCTGTGCTCATTAATGAAATACCCTGAACCCCACCACAGCAGAGCATCATTGGATGCCCCCTACAATGGGGACTCCAATGAAGGAGTCTTACCACTTCCGGATCCATCTCAGCAGTAGCCCACCTGAGCTAAACAAATAACAGAGTTCAAAACTTGGCTTTCAAATTTATATAACGGCTGTACAATCGAAGAATGATGCGTTAGACTCCGAGCTTATGAATATTTTCAGCACATTTTATAATTCATTTTTGTTCCTATACTATTGTTATATGTACACTGGAGTGAAAATAATTGACTCATCTGCATGAATCAAGTAAAAATGTTTTTTCTCAGCAACCAAATACCCGAATTATAATCGGAAAAATGTGTTTCGCAAGTGTAGGTGCCAAATTTCAATAAAATCGAAGCATTAGCCACAAAGTTATGAGGTTTTTATTGGGTTTTACTTTTTTATGACTCACAAATGTTGACCCTATGACCCAATAAACCCTAATACGAAATCTAGATGCTGTACTAATGCCTGATTCATTTCATAGAGACACTTTTTATGGACCTAATAGAAAAACACAACAGACGATCAACTTGCGTCATGCGTTGTTAAGGCGACAGGCTGCATAAAGACCTATACTCGGGTGCAAAAGATTATATAGGGCCTTGTTTGCTTAAGAAAAAAACATATGAGCATATATGGTGTTTAACAAAGATATTTTTCAAAGGATGTTTTTCATATACATGTCCATATATATGTATGCCTGAAAAAAGACATGCCCATATTTCAGATTTGTCCTGGCCTTAATACTAGAAATGTATAAATATCTGAAAATATATAATTATTTGCTATACATCTTTAGAACATAAGTTTATTTCCATTGTTTTTTATATTTAAGTGCATATCTATGTATATACAGACGATTCCGCTTAATTGGGACACATCGGGACTTAGGCATTTTGGCCCAATTAAGCGGCTGCACCAATTAAGCGAATTCCACATAAGTGTGTGATGGTATACGTAAATTTTTAGCCATACAAACAATTTTAGCCAATAAATTAATCACAACGTTAAAATTAATGCACGCATTTTGATTTGTGTTGTAGTGCACGCGTTTTGATTTGTGTTGAAGTGCACGCGTTTTGATTTGTGTTGAAGTGCACGTGTTTTGATTTGTGTTGAAGTGCAAGCGTTTTGATTTGTGTTGAAGTGCACGCGTTTTGATTTATGTTGAAGTGCACGCGTTTTGTTGTGTCAACGTGCACGCATTTTGCTTTGTATTGAAGTGCATGCGTTTTGCTTTGAATTGAAGTGCACGCGTTTTGCTTTGTTGTGAAGTGCACGCGTTTTGTTTTGTTGTGAAGTGCACTCATTTTGGTTTGTTGTGAAGTTTTGGTTTGTTGTGAAGTGCACGCGTTTTGTTTTGTTGTGAAGTGCACTCATTTTGGTTTGTTGTGAAGTTTTGGTTTGTTGTGAAGTGCACGCGTTTTGTGTCCAACTGTGTTGAAGTGCAAGCGTTTTGATTTGTGTTGAAGTGCACGCGTTTTGATTTATGTTGAAATGCACGCGTTTTGTTGTGTCAACGTGCACGCATTTTGCTTTGTATTGAAGTGCATAAATTTTGCTTTGAATTGAAGTGCATGCGTTTTGCTTTGTTGTGAAGTGCACGCGTTTTGGTTTGTTGTAAAGTTTTGGTTTGTTGTGAAGTGCACGCGTTTTGTGTCCAACTGCACGCGTTTTGCTTTGTGTTGAAGTGCACGCGTTTTTTGGTGCATTATGAATTATGCTGACCACTGGATATGACCATACATATTGGGTAAGTCAAATTTTTCATCATGAAGCCATGTTGTACATGGAAAATGTAATATATGGCCCATATATCTGATATGCCCGTATAAAAATGGGAACAAGTGCCCTATTTAGCCGCTACCCCTGGAGTTTCTCCTTCTACTGCTCCAGGAGGGGTTAATAGATTGCTAGATTCCCTTTCAGTTTCGTCTGCGGCAGGTGCGGGACCAGGAAGGTTGTCCTGATGGTCCGATGAGCGGAGGTTGCGGCGTGTCGTCATATTCGGCGGTGATCAATCGGTGAGTATGTCGTTTACGCTGCTTCCTAGAAATTAGTAATCGGATTTCTGGCGGGGTCCTTTCCTGAGTTCGATGAAGATATTCTCGGGAGAGGATGATTAGCTGCTGTGACTTGATTATCCCTGGATGAAAGGTGACGGGTGACAGCAGTTGACCTGGGTTTCAGAATTGTTGCACTTGGTTGAGGTTGCTATCTTCTAGGCCTTAGATGATTTTCGTAGTCCTCGATGAGCGTTGGAAGTTCTGAAATTATGGCTAGGAAAACATGCAAAAATAATAACTATGTCTAGATTGCAGGTTTTTAATTGAAAAAGAAAATATGAAATTTATTCTTTTGGTTTTGAAACAGTGCAGGTACATGTATGTGGCAGCAGTATTGCTGCATTTCAACTGAATGATCTTCTGTCAGAAAGGTTCTCTATATATACAGGTAGGACCCTCAGACTCCTTGATGACATAGATTAACCATGCACCTGAGTCTGAGATCCCACCTGTGTTCCAAATTAATCCAGACGCCTTGGCAACCGTCGGACTTTTCTATGTCCCTATGGACTTTTTTAACATATGGTTATTTGCATGCGTTTTAAGGGTGCATGCAAATTACAAGAAGATTATTTTAGCAACGCTAATTTCTTGAGGAAATTGGGTTAACGATGCTAATTTTTCGATGTCTTCTTTTTTGTGTCTTTGTAGGTCCCCTTTTAGGTTTGGTGGGAAGTGGGTCATCCATTGGCGTGGTTCCTTTTTGGTCCTTGTTGCTTAGTTGACCGTCCCCCGAGGAGATAGACATCTGGAGCCCTTGCTGTACCATCGTAAACCCCCCCCCCAAATAGTCCAAAATTCGTGAAAAATTCGGATATTTCGAGAGGAAAAACAGACAGTTAGTTGACTGAAAACATTTATTTTGATAACACTGACAAAAATATTGGTCGAGAATGAATTTTGAATTTAACAATGTAAGAGAAATGGGACAATGTGCACAGAAATAAACAAATATTTTCAAAGTACTACATTTGTTGCGCGTCTACAATTATTTTTTGATGCGTAATCCGCGCTGACAGTCAGGATTAGTCCGTGTTGGATGAATTTCACTGGCGACATCCTGAATAGTGTTTTCCATTTCATTTTATTCACTTCGTTGCTCTGAAGGGTAGGAGTAACGATGAATCATGGTTTTCATTACATCGATGGATTCTAGATCAATTTTTTCCATTGGGTTTCTGTTGTCAGATGTTATCCTTCGTAGCGGAGGTATCGGGTAGGCCCCGTCCCAGTAAAAGCAGTGTTGGTACCTTTTACGGTGTGGGGCACACCAGAAACAACACTCATCTCCGCCACCTGGCGTGGGATGTTTAGTAAGGATGGACCAGGCGTAGTAATCCTGATCCTCCGCGGTGGGAAGCACATTCATTTTGCGCAGCGGGATTTTCTTCAGCCGTTATATTTCTTCCAGTACGCTTTGAGAAGTTTTGGATCATCCCTTGTGGCCTGAGACGGGTGTTGTAAGTACTGCGTAATTACAAATTGCTTTTGCTCGCAGTCACTGTTGCATCCACAGCGTTCCTTCTTGGACTGAGTCGGAGGTAAATTCTCTATCCTTTCCTCGCATGCGGCAGGAGCGGCAGGAAACGGCCTGTAGGAATTCTATCATCGTGGTCGGTAGATCCGCTTGTGATGTATTTTCCTCTTGTTGCATGTCGCTCGGAGTTTGGAGTGTCTTGTCGTCGAACAACTCTGGTTTATATGGAATAACTTCCTGTTTGTATGGTGACTGGGATTCATAAAGTAGGCACAGTTTTCGTTGTCGTAGGAATAACTCCCTAAGCTTTTTGTGCCAGATCACGTTCCACAAGCTTCGTGGTGATGTCGGCCAACTGCTGATACGTGGCTTTATTCTTAGCCATCTCGGTAAAAAAGTCCTGGCCAGTAGTATTTCTTGTTGATACGTTCTCGGTGGATATTGCTCTGGCACATTTTTGTAGTGCCGTGCTGGCGTGCTTCGACGTACTTCTGGCCTGATTCACCACTGCCATGATGTCGGGAATGAGTTGCATAGGGTTAACCAGCGGATCCTTCCTTTCAGGATGATGTATTTGAGGTAGCTCTTGATGTTGAATTCCAGTCCATTGGATGCCTTGGACATCCAAGATCCTGAGAGCTTGCCACGTTCTTGAGGCCGAATCTATAACGGGTACACTTAACCCAGGTATGTGATGGTGTTCCTCCATAAGTTTCTCATATTTACTGGAGATCACTTGTGATGCCGCGGATGGTGTGTCTTCCTCCTGGCGGCAGTCCATCTCGATTTGGATGATGTCTAGGAAAACATTTTCTTCTTCTCGATTTGTGTCACCATTTCTATCATTTGAGGGTTTTGGGGACGCCATTGTAGTTGCGCGGACTGGGGCTTTGTAGAAAAAATAAATTTTAAAACACGTTGTTCGTCTTCGAAAAAAAACTTTAAGTGCGCAGTTTGCGTTTTACTCGTGGTCCTTATATAGGTGCGGCGAGTGCAAGTGCCCCCTGATTGGCTGGCGCGACGTAGGAAATGTTTGATTAAGGACAAATTACTTTTGACCTCTCTAATGTTTCTTGTGGGAAGGGTTAATTGTGTCCCAACCTGAGGGGGTTGAGGTAGTACACTAAAATATGAGATGTGTACAGGGTGTTGAAGAAGTGACGTGTACCCTACATATTCGACAAGTAAGTCAGTGTCTGGCTCAATTTTTCCATTATTGTAAAAGTTTATGCTCAGAATTTGTTCGTAGATATAGCTTTGGGACCTATCCCAGCCACATTCAATTAGCACATGTGCCGCGCGGCCTACTTTGTAGAATGGCGTCCGGGGCACATTCAGGATACAAAAAGTTTAATTGCTTTAATTCCACAAAATGTGAAATTGTTGCAAATGAACAGATGTAGTTGATTAAGATTTGCTGATCTTCTGTCATGCCCTGTTGCATGACGTATTCTCGTATGAAGTCCCAAAACTTCAATACGATAGGCCTCCCGAAATCTTCAAAGCAGATCAGCATGGCTTCTTGTAGATCATGCATGATGACAGCTTGGAATCTCAACGGTTTGTTGATGGTCCTTCCTGACTTGGTAAGATGTTTATCGTTATTATTGTTGACCGTTTTCTCCGTGTGGCTGGAGTCCTGTGTGGGATCTTGTTCTTCAGAAATGGGTTCACTATCTTCCGAGTGTGCTTGCGATTCCTTAGTAATTGCTTCGAGAAGCTCTTGTTCCTGATGGTTAATCAGTTCTGTTGTAGGCTGAATAGCCTTTTTAGGATGTCCTGGGGTTTTCTTGCGCAGATTTTGCGTATTTTTATTCGATTTGATCCGGGACGCTAAGGTTGCAAGCTATTGCAGGGGCTGCGGCATGTCCTGGAGTTCCATATCCAGGTGGAGTCGATCCTTCGCGTTGAATACTCCTTTTTCTTTACCATTTAGGGTGTCTTTGATAACAAAAGATGTGGACCCTTTGACCTCTATGATCTCATATGCCCCTTTTCCTTCGTGGGTTAAGTTTTGATGTTATTCCTTGTGTACTGCAACTCTGTGCACGATTCTTTAACAGTACCTTATCCCCAAGCTTGAAATTCGGCAAGATTGCTTTTTGATTATGTCTTAATCTGCGCGTGTCTTGTGACATTTCCAGCCTGTCCTTTTGTTTCCTGTGCCGTGGCCGCCAGCTCTGCTAAGAAGTCCGAAAACGTGTGCCTGACGAATGATGGATCTGCACAGAATTCGCTTAAACCTAGCACGTTGTCATGGGGACTCGGTGGTGCCCTACTAAAAGTAAGAAAGAATGGAGAGTGTCCCATGTTGTTGTTTGTGGCCGTATTCATGGCCTATTGTACAGCAGCCATTTGTTGATCCCAATCCGTATGTTGTTGATCCACAGAAATGGCTAATTTGACCTTTAGGTTCCGATGACGTCGCTCCACAGGATTTGCTTGCGGATGATAGTTCGCCTTTCTCTGGATCTGAAATCCCATTGACAGCTATGCCTGTTCCATTATGGAGGAGATGAACTGAGGCCCATTGTCACAACGGACCTTCCTTGGCGTTCCATACCGTAAGCATACTTGATCAATGAAAATCTTGATAATTTTTTCCGCTGTGGTGTCTTTCACGGGAAAAAGTCCCGTAAGTCCCGTGGCGATGTCGCTTGCAGAGAAATCAAATGTACATCCCCGCGGAGTTATCGGGAGCGGTCCCACTAAGTCGATACTAACTATATTAAACCTAGATGGGATGGCAAGAGATGAGATCGGGGTAGAGTCTGGGTGGTTTAATGCCTTGTATTTCAGGCATTCTTCACATTTAGCAATGTAAACTTTCACCTGTTGTCTCAGTCCTGGCCAGTAGTATTTCTGGTTGATACGTTGGACTGTCGTGAGAACCCCTGGATGTCCCGCCTCGGGGAGGCTGTGGTTCCACTGGATGACTCTGGCTTGTATAAGCTCTGGGACTACCAGTTGTGGTTCCTCCGCATCGACGCTGGACAGGTAGCGATAGGGAACCCCTGTTTTCAAGGAGTATCCTCTATCCACATGTGTTTTGAGTTTCATTCCCGAAGGGTCTTCCGCGCCTTCAAGGTCCTGGATGATTTTGCTGCAGGCTTCATCTTGAAGCTGCAGGTTCCTGAAATCAACAGCTGTGATGGGCTACTCGTCAGACAGGAATAGATGGATTAGAACCACTGGTTCTATTTTATCCGACATCCTGGAGAGCATGTCTGCAAGGACATTGAGCTTTCCTGGAACGTATAAGATGTCAAGGACGTATTGTTGGATCTCCCCTATCCACCTTGCAATACGTCCGCGCGGTTCTTTGGTAGCCAAGATTGATCTGAGGGGGGCGTGATCTGTGTGAACCACAAATGTCAGCCCATCAATATATCCTCGAAATTTCTGGATGGCCCATAAAACTGCTAGAGCTTACCTCTTTGTTGTGGAGTAGTTAATCTGCGCTGGAAAAAAAGACTGATGCGTACTCTACGACTCGAAATTTCTTCTCCATCGCCTTGCCCTAGTACCTCTCCTATTGCGTCTTGGCTGGCGTCGGTGTACAGGTGGAATCCTTGCGTAAAATCCGGCTGCGTCAAAACTGGTGCAAAGGTTAAGCAGATCTTTAATTGATCTACCGCTTTGCGACATGCGTCGTCAAAGTGGTACGGCAAATCCTTTTTCATCAGATGATGTAGAGGAGTAGCCACTGCTGACAGATGTGGGATAAATTTTCCAAACCATTTGCAGGATGCAATAAAGGAACGCAGCTGCTTGATATTTCCAGAATATGACAGGTCCATGATGGTGGCTACCTTATCTGGATTTGGACTCACTCCTTGCGGAGAGATCATGTGCCCGAGGAACTTGACGGATTTCACGAAGAAGTGGCGCTTTTCCCTTTTCAATCCAAAGTTGTGGTCTTGTATTGTCTCCATGACCCTTCGGACGTCAAGGAGATGATCCTTGAATGTATCGCTTACGATGAGCAGATCATCCTGATAGACAACTACTGTAACATCCGGTAGTAACTTCAGAAGTTGGTCTACTACTCTTTGGCAATGCGCCGCAAAGTTTCTGGCACCCATGGGCATCCGCGTGTAGCAGAAAGTCCCAAGCGGGGTAACCGTTGTAAAATATTTTTGCGATTCTCTACTGATGGGGATCTGCCAATAACAATTGGTCAGATCCATGGACGTCATAAATTTCTTGCCAGTGACACAGGAGATAAGATGGTCTATTTTTGGTAGAGGATACAAATCTGGAATGGTCACCTTGTTTAATCCTCTGAAGTCAGTAACCATTTGGAACTCGGTAGTTGATCCTGGTTTAGCCACCAGTAAAGATGGCACTGCCCAGGCTGACTTGATAGGTTGCAGAAATTTCTTGTCCAGTAGTGATTGAACTTTCTCAATCAGGATCATCCGTTTCTTCGGTGATGAGGAGTATAACTTGATAGAAACTGGTCGTACTTCTATGGTCTGCGGTTCTACTAGTGCAGGTCCTGAGGGCTCTTCAAAAATGTCCGCCATGTTTAAGAGCATCTGATTTACCGCATCAAGTTCCGCAACGGTGAGTGAAACGCCCTCGTTTTCCCGCATGCGGATTTCTTGGTTTCCTTTGTTGTTGAATCTTGTCGACACAGTGGACACTGGAATCGGAAAATCTGATGTCCTAGGACTGATGGGAACCCTGACCTGGTCTTCGGAAAGAATAGTATCCTCGAAGCCCCAAGTCATAGTACCATAACTGATGACTACCGACGCGTCTTTTAACAAGTTGGTCCCCAGTAGAATCAGTGGACCCTTATACGATGGTATAAGGGTGATGCTTGTATTTATCGTTCGCTCCATGATTTTAATTGGTGAGGTTACGATGTAAACTTCGGTTGCCACCGAAGTTTGATCTGCCAGCTGTATAAGTTGGCAGGTATGTGTCATCGGAAGCCCCATCTTCTGGATGCTCTCGAACACAGGTCCTCCACCCACGCATGTTCACGCTCCCGTGTCTAACAATGCTGGAAAGCTGACCTTGTTGATGACCACCTGGACGTGAATCAATGATTCTTCTGGATCCAGTGGTGTGGTTACTGCAAGCGGGTCTTGTTGCGGGTTTACATGAGACAAACGAATCATGTTTATCTTCTTCGTTTTCTTCCCGCATCCTTTCGGACATGTGTGGATGTTCACATTGGGTGTGCTGCATATGGGACACCCTTTGCTGTTATTCCTCTGACCCTCTTGTGTTCCATTGTTGCTGCGGTGGTCTCCTTTACCTCTGTAGTTTGAGCGGCCACCCTGCCCTGCGGTAGTTTAAGCAGACGACTTTTCATTAGGTCGATATGTATGCTCCCTGTTTGGATCGTAGGGCCGTGGATGATTCCCTTGGTACCTCAGGTTGACAGTTGCATCTGTTGTTTTCCTATGGAATTTAGATGGCTTTTTATTGCTCCCTTGGTGTGTTGATGTTGATGGTTGGTCCAGGGTCCATTGTCTGGTGTGTAGAAGTTTCTTTTCGCACCATAGGACCGTGTTTAACAGCTGATCGTAGTCCTGCATATGTTCCAGCTGAAACCTGTAGGTTATATCTGGATGCAGGGCTTGGTAGATCCGCTCCATCATGGTTCGTAGATCAACTTTTTGATATAGTTGTTCAAACTTGTACAGCATTGAGTCCATGAACAGATAGCTGTCCTGGCCCTTTTTCTGTTGCATCGTAAGAACTTTTCGTTTTATGATAAAATCAGGTTCTGTTTCTCCAAATCTGGCTTTCATCTGTTAAAGTGCCTGTTGATAGGAGCTGACTTTATCGTAGTGGAGAAGCCACCATTCCATGGCCTCATCTTGGAGTATCCAGAATATGACACTCCACCTTTGTTGGTCAGGTATTTGGTGGTTGTCACCGTGTATGTTAAATTGGTGCAACCACTCCCTGAACTTAGATTTCTCTCCCTTAAAACGGGGGACGTCTGCATAAATCATCTGCAGGCGGTGGGCATCTTTAAGTTGGCTGGCTCGTTGCGGCGTTAAGGTAGATAACGCTGTGCATCCAGCTGGATTCCCGTTTGGTGGTGGATTTGGTCCGCCTTGATATGGAAGCGACATCATCCTCTGGTCAGAGTGAGTGTACGGTTCTCTCTGAGGTCTCGGAGGTTGCGGAGCTTGGTTTCCATATTGTTACTGTTGGTAACTTCCTACAGGAAGTTCCGAGCGTGGGATGTCCAATGTAGCCCTTGTGGTATTTGGATTATTTGGGGTAAAATCTAGTATCTCCCGTCTTGTAGGATCGGGATACCTAGTCGCTACGTAACTTTCCACCATCGAGCGGGGGCAGATGATTCTTTTGGACAGCCTATCTAGGCTGAGTTCTTGTGCTGTGACAAGAAGATCTTCCTCCCATGGAGTTTTGTCCCTTACGGGATGGTTGTAAGTTTGGCTGTAAGTTGGGGTGTAAACATCCTTCCCATTTTCCAAATGTTGACTTGTTGACCTGATGACGGATGTTTGGGATGGAGGTGTCGATGTGCGGGAGGATATCTCTCTGGTGCATATCTGTGTTTGTAGCTGAGCTACGAGGAGCTCCATTTTCCTCATTCGTTCTTGGTCTTTTAGTCGTTCCTGTAGTAGCTGTGCTACCGTAGGTTCCTCGGCAATTTCTTCAGGTGGTTGTTGAGGGGTAACCTGTGTACTCTTAAAGTTCCTTTGGTATACGTCCCTCAGCTCCAGATATAGCCTTGGATTTGTGTTCGCTAGCTGCTCCACTTCCAGCGGTATCCTCATCACGGTAGATTCTCCCTGTGGTACAGTGAGGTAATCTATGCGGAGTGTTTGATGGTTAGAGGTGGTCAGCGGGAGTTGAGACTGGTCTCAGGGTATCAGCGTTCCATTGGTGTTATCCGGATGGTTGCTGATGTTCGCTGCCGATTTTGTCCTTGGATTGACAGGTGTCCTGGGATCCACGGAGGTTGAGGATGTAGGACCTTGGAACGGATGTTCCATGATCCTCAGTTGAGATCCATTTACTTGGAACGGTTGTTCCACAATCCTCACTTAAGATCCATTTGCTTGGATCCCTGTCGCATCCTTGGAAAGCATCGGCGGTAAAACATTGAGGCGCCAATTATTAGCCGCTACCCCTGGAGCCTCTCCTTCTACTGCTCCAGGAGGGGTTAATAGATTGCTAGATTCCGTTTCAGTTTTGTCTGCGGCAGGTGCGGGACCAGGAAGGTTGTCCTGATGGTCCGACGAGCGGAGGTTGTGGCGTGTCGTCATATTCGGCGGTGATCAATCGGTAAGTATGTCGTTTACGCTGCTTCCTAGAAATTAGAAATCAAGTTTCTGGCAGGGTCCTTTCATGAGTTCGATGAAGATATTCTCGGGAGAGGATGATTAGCTGCTGTGACTTGATTATCCCTGGATAAAAGGTGACAGCAGTTGACCTGGGTTTCAGAATTGTTGCGCTTGGTTGACGTTGCTATCTTCTAGGCCTTAGATGATTTTCGTAGTCCTCGATGAGCGTTGGAAGTTCTGAAATTATGGCTAGGAAAACATGCAAAAATAATAACTATGTCTAGATTGCAGGTTTTGAGTTGAAAAAGAAAATATGAAATTTATTCTTTTGGTTTTGAAACAGTGCAGGTACATGTACGTGGCAGCAGTATTGCTGCTTTTTAACTGAATGATCTTCTGTCAGAAAGGTTCTCTATATATACAGGTAGGACCCTAAGACCCCTTGATGACATAGATTAACCATGCACCTGAAAGTCTGAGATCACACCTGTGTTCCAAATTAATATAGATGCCTTGGCGACCGTCGGACCTTTCTATGTCTCTATGGACTTTTTAACATAGGGTTATTTGCATGCGTTTTAAGGGTGCATGCAAATTACAAGAAGATTATTTTAGCAACGCTAATTTCTTGAGTAAATTGGGTAAACGATGCTAATTTTTCAATGTCTTCTTTTTTGTGTCTTTGTAGGTCCCCTTTTTAGGTTCGGTGGGAAGTGGGTCATCCATTGGCGTGGTTCCCTTTTGGTCCTTGTCGCTTAGTTGACCGTCCCCCGAGGAGATAGACATCTGGAGCCCTTGCTGTACCGTCATACTATCTGTAAAAGGCTATTCAAAAGGACGTCCTCAAGAGGGGGTAGGGGGTCATCTGGCATGTGAACACAAAGTGGACAGGGGTAGGGGGTTAAAACCATTATGAATGTCTGCTAATGAGGATATTTTTCGCTTTTTGGATTTTCTGTTTAATTGAATTTTGAAGGTCAGTGAAAGGAGAAATGGACATCGGGGAAACAATGTTCCCAGTCCTAAATGTACTTGTATTTTTAAAACCACAAAAAAGTCGGAAATTATGACTAAATTTGTTTTAAGCACGAATTTCATGCTGGCATTTCACTTCGAGGTCAGGAAATTTGCGTTAATCAGAATTTTTTGAAAAACGTTGTGAAATTGGCATAGCCAGGTCAGTGGTTGGAAATGTATAGGATGGTCCATTGCATGTTCCAACAAACTTTCTGG
>JAQGBW010003397.1:0-16414 GCA_034698625.1 Julus scanicus
CGTCCACACTGTAAAGTTTCAAAAACATGTTTTCGAAAACTCTGCTTTTGCTTTTGGTGCGGTGAAGACGCACCTTAAGCCAAGTGCTTGCTTGGTAAATTACACATTTTGAAAAAGTTCTGTATTCATGTCAAGTAGTAAAGCCTGGTCTCCACCAAGACGTATGTACATGTATGTATAAACACGTTTTTACAAACATATGCAAAAAAGTTTGCCCTCCGGGTTTGTTTCAGCCTCCATTTTTGAAATATATGTAAATATCAAAATTGTAGAGCTATTAAAGACATTTAATAGGTGGAAAATTTTGATATTTACACATAGTATTTACAAAATGGCGGCTGAAACAAACCCGGAGGGCAAACGTTTTTGCATATGTTTCTAAATACATGTATATACGTACATGTACGACTTGGTGGAGAGCCGGCTTTAGAATTGGTGGCTGAGACTACGATAGTGGTTCACGTGTACAGAGGAAAGTTGTTGCGTTTATTTTCGAAACTAACTCAAAAACTGCAGTTCTAGGGACATGATTTAAGACAGGGTTCTTCACAGTTCTTCACAGGGTTCCGATTTTTCGAGATATTTTAGGATATGGCTGTCGTAAATCATGTCCCTAAAACTGCAGTTTTTGAGATACATCAATGTAGGCATTTTGAACTTCGCTCGACATTGACATTGATGGCATGTTTACACGATATTTTCAAAATTTCATGTATAGATGCGTTGCATCATCAGGCATCTTTTATCAAAGTGATGCTCGACCTGACACTAAATCATTCAACAATAATTTCGATGAAAGCCTATTTAGACCTTGTCTATACGATAGAACCCGCGGTGAAAATTATACGTAAAATCCATCTTTCGATACGACAGACAGACACTAACAAATCCCCGAACACGACATCTGATGGATCAACCCGTCGATGTCAAAATCAGCACATTCTTCAGAGATGCATATCTTATACACCTGCATTACGAATGTGGTTCGGGGTTTGCCAAGAAGTAAACACATGAATAAACAAGCCGTCGGTTTATTTTTGTTTGTCTGGTAAACAAGCTGTATGACCTGTCATGGCCGTACATTAGACAAAAAAAGTCTATACAGGAAATGTTTATATACACAAGTATACTTAATTAGAACATAAAACAAAAGACATCTAGAATGCAGACAGTAGGTGACTTTAAATAGGGGGTTGGAATGCCAAACATATATATAGTATATCAGTGAGATTCTAACCAAGAATTGTAAAATTTTACAAAACTTTCAGTTCACTGGATGTTCATGCAAAATTTGCATTTCCGGTATTGATTTTAGGTCTTGAGTTATGAAATACTAGACTACAACCCCATTTCTAATGGTTCACCGCTATATTATGGCTGTATTATTACAAATTTATTATTTTATATCAAAATTTCGGATAACCCGTGTAAAGCGGCCACCTATACAAACACGCAAGTATATTCCGTCAGCCGACTTCTGGAGCGTACTAGCCTATATGTTACTGTAATCCGAGCGTTTGTTTTTATGCTCTTGACGACAACATCCGTGCATCTATTTTAGGTCCCAGGCAATTTTCGTCTTAACTCTGACAAGCCTGGGGTCATTCATTTTAATGGGAAATCGCCACCTTTGTTTGTTGTCGTTAATCACAAAAATTGCGCAAAAATAGCGACTGGTTTTCAATGCTTAATCCGCTGCGTGGGACGCCATCTTGAGTCAACATCCCAATGATCCCATTGCAGTCCGCATTTGTCATATACTATGAGGTTAAAGAGCTACAATATATGAATGTTCGAAATATTTGTGAGATTAGTCTAGTAATATTGACCTTTCAAACGGAAGGAAACACTGAAAATATGAGGCTTATTCGGGTGGTGACGTTCATATATATATGAAGCTTACTGTATACCTACAGTAAGCTTAAAATGCCATTCTGAGTCTCAGCATGCTTCAACAAGTCACCTTGTTTAAAAAATATTTTATAAAACTTCACTTTTTTGTGTGGGAAGATCCTTAAACTAGATGAAATGACGAAGAGAAAAAATGTGTCAGTTTCCTAGCTGAAAACCGGTATGTTTTCATTATCTGACAATCATCAGTTTGTAAGACGTCGTTTCAGACTTTCAGTTACAACTATTGCTATCATTAAAAAATTAAGGTTCCCAATAATGATAAAAAAGAAAACATTCCATTTGGCTTGGTTCTTATACTTTTATAACACGGTTCTGCAGCACAACTCCACAATAGATGTTATGTCAACTTAACTAATGCAAGACATACACTATAGAGTATAGATTATATATGTTATATGGTATTCACTACAGTGATGACAAGAATAATATATTGTTTTTGGAACGTTACATTCCATTTTGTCTTGGTATTTAGCAGAACTTGTTTAACAAAACTTAATTGCTAGAACTACCATGTTTGTTATAAGCAGTGAAAATTCCGTAAGTTTTTTGCATGCATACTCCATTAACGGAATGGCTAATGCTTAAAAGTTGCCCGATCCCATTAAGTGAAGATGTTCTGCCTTTAACTTGTGATAAACAGTGGGAAGACAGCATGCGAAAATAACCTTTGTTAGAAAAGATCTGGACAATGGAGTAAAGGTTGTGACCTAATAGGCTTTGCTTTTGCTTTCCACGAGGAAAAATATTCCATTTTTTATAGCGGTTTTGGCTCTCAGAAGGGGATCGTACCAATAATTCGTTGCGCGTTTTTTTTTCTTCTTCTAACACTGTTCGTTATTTGCAGGCATGTGTGGTGCCAGGCATGGCGTCGTGTATTGGTACGTTATCACTACCGTCCAAAACCTCGGGGGTCATCAGAGGCTCTCCGGAGGGGGCTCGCTCCTTTCAAGAAAATTTTTGAAAACATGGTTGAATTGAAGAGGGGAAGGGGTATGTGATCCGGATTCACGATCGAGGCACAGACAAGTGCCTTCATCTCTATCATATGAGTATGGTTGAAATAGTTAAACCATGTTAAGCTTTTGTATGTGCTACAGATAAAGCTCGGTACATTAAGCGCTAAATATTTCAGAATCGTATAGTCCTCATTCTTTGGATCAGGCACGTGCATTCTGCGTCATGAATGCTATGCAGTGTCACGTCATGTACGCCATCAGTATGCCCGTATCGATCGGAACATCGATATAACCGTATCGATACGTACATGCATAGATATGCACATATCGATACTGACATCAATATGGACATGAACATGGCTCGATTGCCCGTATCAATACTGACAGCGATATGCTCTTATCGATATGGACAATGATATGCTTGCATCGATATGGACAATGAAATGCTTGCATCGATATGGACAATGATATGCTTGCATCGATATGGACGACATTTATTATTTGCTATGAAATTAAAGTTTTGCGTTTCCATTTTGTATGTGTTCCAAGTAGAAACAGTGATTTAAATAACCACTTTTTGTGTTCCAATTTGTTAAAAGTAACTGCCAGTGTATACACAACTCCCCTTCTGAGCTCCCTAAAGTTGCTTTTTTTATACTTGCATGTATTTACGATTTGTATCTCGTGTTCCAATAATGTAATTAACCATGTCAAATAAAAGCACGAATTGGTTTCGCGTTACACTATTCGAGTACGTAGTAATTACGCAATTAATGAGGTGCGCCACGAGAGGGCAGGGATGAGCATTGTTTCTGCGAAAGGAAATCAATTATTATGCTTATATCCGGTGGCGTATTGGCTATGGTTAGGATTTAGGGAAGTGGAACAGCTATATTACGCTAGGGCTAAGAACATGTCTACCATGGGAAGGGGGTGGAATTTTACATTAAGATCACTGCAAGTGGCAGCCATGACACGGCCTTGTCACCGAACATTATTGTTTCTTTAACGCTGCATTTTACATCACTCTTTTTTCACATCAAAGTTGGTTTTTTTTTAAGTTGCTTAAGGCCATCAGAAATAGGCCTGCACTTTGTACAGAAACGAAAAGAGGGGAATTTCCTCATAAACAATGAAGTAATATAAAAAAAGCAAGTTTATATTTTTTGTGGTTCCAAACAATTTGCCAAATAAAAAACTCGTGTAAAGGGTAGATAATTTGCGGTTAAAAGCACGGTATGCCCTTGAAAACATGGGAGAAAATAAATGTTCTAATGGCAAACCTAGGTTAATGGAAAAAAAGAGGCACAAATGAGGATGCATAATAAGTATTCATTATTACAAATTTAAACAGGTGTACTAAGTACAAGTAATTAATTACAGGGAAAATTAGAGGAATGTGGAAAATATAATTAACCAAATAAAAATAACAAAAACAGGATGGTTTAAGCCTGAAGGGATACCACTACCCAAATTGAAAGTGCATAAGCTCCAGGGTATGTTCAACATAAACAACTGAAAATGATATGCATTTAACTTCTGATTTCTACATACCAGTTGATTAAAAAATCGAAACTAGAAAAATATGTAAAAATTACACTCTTAAATTTTAAAAACACGTTTATAAATCGAGGCAATGTATTTTTGTTATAAATA
This sequence comes from Julus scanicus, assembly GCA_034698625.1. NCBI lineage: Eukaryota > Metazoa > Arthropoda > Diplopoda > Julida > Julidae > Julus > Julus scanicus. The sequence goes on from JAQGBW010003397.1 coordinate 4,527, forward strand.
TAACACATGTGGGGTTCAAAGCAAAATAATACTGCTTACATAGCATTTATGTATTGCAAGAAAGATCGCTAACAGAAAAACAGTACAGTGCCAATTTAAGCTAAGTTAGCTTTTCTGCCATACACTCATGCTATGTAAGGTTGCATACATACGAGAAACCAAAATGTAATTTACAGCTTAACGATCGATAATTAAATTTTCCAAATGACAAATACATTTACTTCACGAAACCCTACAACTATATCTCATCTGAGATTTTTCCCTAACTTTAGTGGTTAAAATTTATACTTGCTTATTTTAAGTAGATTTGAACCCAAGGTAGTATATAAAATGTACACATCATGTATTTGTACAAAAATATCAGAACATCACCACGTAATTATGAAATATGAAATCCGCAATAAAATCAGCATTTCCTATTTTTATGCATGTTCACATTATGTATAAAAATTGAATTTATTAGATATTATGCAAAGTATCACCATCATAATGCTTCAAACATTAGTTCAATGGAAAATACAGGTGACCGCTAAGTCTGGTTCTGTACCTGCATTGTTAAAAAAAATTCAAAAATAACTCCTTATATAAATAAAGCACAAGTGAAAAAAACTCCAAAATATAAACGTTGTTATGTTGATAGTTTCGGCCTTTTTTGAACAAGTTAACGTGTGTTAATTATTTTTATATGCTGTTTATAAATGAGGTGAAAAAATAAAACCAAATTTGAACCGGTGAACGAATGAGTTTAAAATAATTGACCTTGTGCATCAGTAGTCCTGTGTAGCAAGAGTTATTTTTGAAATTTCACCATTGTCAGTTAATTTAGGGTTTATGGACCCACTAAACCTCACCTGATGAACGAAAGGTTACTTTTCTAGTGTCTAGAAATAAAAATGTTAAAGGACCAGTAGCAAGAATGAGAGGTTGAGCTCCAGGTGCCACACGCGGGATAACCGAGCTCTAGGTGCCACACGCGGGATAACCTAGCTCTTTCTGCGTGATCAAATTAATGCTATCAAAATGCTCTTGCTGAAGTTTCACGACACAGATGTCATGTTTTAAAAATTCCTCATGCATAATTCTGATGACTATACTCTTCAGACTGACAACCACTCAATCACGATTTGCATTGGTCAGCACGAATTAGAATAAACCACTTTTCAAAAAAGATTGCTCGAAGATGGATGATAAGCGATCCTTAAGTCTGATCGTTTAAGGAGCAAAAGGTTATCATGAAAAATGTCAACCCATCGATCCGTTCACATCAGATATCAACCAATTCCTAGATGAAGCAGCTGAAGAACTTTAGGGACACTTTAGAATTATCAGCAACCATTAAAAGCGTATTTCAACTTTTAAAGAGTTTTTCGAGAAATAGTCAAGGACACATATGGCGCCAGCTTCCGTCACATCTTGACATCGGCGTTACATGTCCAATTATAAAAAGATGATGCAACACAAAGCACTCATTTTTAATTCAACTCTATTTACAACAATAAAAACGTCACTATCAAGCATTTTCCTGCCAACGAAGAAATTCTAAACTGACATCTGTTTAGTAAATCCCATGCAATGGACCTTATGCAATTACGTCACCAACGTATCAAGTTGCTTAAATTCATTGTATTCATGGCAAAAACGAACTTTTCTCAAACATCTAGATTTCAAGCCACTGTCATGATTGTAATACATTTAAGTCACATGATATGGTCAAGTGACGAAATCTGTATAAGGCCCATCTATGCTATTTGGATTCATTAGTTCTTTAAGAATGTTCTGTTTTACTCAGGTAGATATGTAAGTGCATATTATCTAAAACATGTGAACAGTTAAGAATTTATGGAACAAATACTTTTTCTTGGCCAAATTTTAAAAAATCAGTTTGTAACACTGAATTTTCATCTACTGTTTGTTTACATGTCAAGTAGAGCTAGTTGTCAAATTAGACGCAGTTGTGAAAGAATTGCAAAACGGTATAACATTCAAATATAGATAGTTCAAATTGATGAAAGAAATGCGAAGTTGGAAGGGGCCATTCAAAAAGCACGTCCTCAAGAAGGGGGGGGGGGAGTCTGCTGGCATGTGGACAGGGGGGAAAGGGGGAAATCATTATGAATGTCCACTGATGATGTTATTTTTCAGTTTTTGGATTTTCTGTTTGAGTTTTAAGAAGAAATATGTTCCCAGACCCAAATGTACTACTTGGATTTTTAAAAGCCTCTGTAAAGTCGGGAATTATGCTTAACTTTGTGTTAAACACCAATTTTATGCTGCAATCATGAAAAATCTGGGAAAAAGTCGTGGAATTGGTAGCGAGGCGGATGCTTGGAAATTTATAGGATGGGCTATATGTTCTAACAAATTTTTGAGACACCCTATTTATGTCTATGAGGGGAAGTGTGGGCTAAAAGGGACACCTGCGAGGGGGGCGGTCAATTTTTGAAGTAATTTCATGGACATCTTTTTGGAATGGCACCTAGCAAGTGCTCACATTATTTCGTCTACCATACATTGGCACACAGCCTTCTGAAAAAACAAACCTGTGAAAACCAATTCTTTTCAAAATTTTAAATATGACTAAATCTATGTCTAAATATCACGTTTGTTCTGTCAGTCTTTAAAGTATAATTATCAATCTAAAACGACTGACGATTGAAAAACTAACTTAAGTAATCAACTAAACAAGCGCTTACTGCCAAATTAAATAAATAAATAAAAAATGGCAGAAGTATTAACTTTAACATCCCAATTTCACTCTGCACAAACGCGTACAGCAACCTTAGCAATAAAGATACCGATCAGAAGCCAAAGAATGAAAATGTATTTACCAGAATATGAGATTAGTTTCGTCTCGAAATGAAAAACATCCTTAAATGGAGACTGCATGTAACCAGGACTCGCTTTTGTATCTGTCACCATGGATTCCACGGAGGTGGTCCTGGGTAACATGCCGTGTCTACACTAATGAGAAATAAAGTAATCAAGAGAACTAGTTCGGGTTTAGACTGGGGAAAGAGGCTTGGGGGGTAAAGTTCCCCCAGCACGCATGGTTTAGAAAAGTTCAATTAAAAGGAAGACGAAGACTAGGAGATCTTTAATTGCTAATTGCCAGAGCGGAATATCGGATACCGAACATCGGATAAAAGCCAATCTTACATAAGCTCTTTACACAAAGCCAACTAGCAGTTTATGTTAACCCTGCTTCCTAATTCCATACAAATTTCCATTTTATTCGACAAGTGCAGCTTAATGATAATACAAGACTGAGCAAGATCAGGCTTTCAACATAGTGAACATCGCTGTGAATACCATTGTGATACAATGTACTGTATTGTATCACATATCATGAGAACAGACCTGGGAACAACTTAACAATGATTATTGACTTTCGTAATTCGTTGAAATTCGTAAAGAATTTTAATCAAGCTGGACTGGAAAAACAAATAGAAATTGTAAGTATCTGCATAATTTGCAGTATGTAAGTATATTACGAGCGGCGATCAAAATGTGTTGCATATTCGTTTATTATTTGAAAACCAGATGTCGTACAAAAAAAACCGAAACAGCCATTTTAAAGAGCAGGAAATTTTCAATTTTTCAATGTAGGACCCTAGTTTGTTGACACGTTTATCCCATCTTTTGATGAGATTGTTTATACCCCTGCTCTTGCGTGAACGCTTTCAAAGTGAGGCGCCATTTTTATAGTTTGTTCGAAATTTTGCATGGATTTTGGCGCCATGAAGTGACTTAAAACCAAATTTCACGCTCTTTAAAACGGCTATTTCAGTTTTATTGTACGACAACTGGTTTTCGAATAATAAACGAATATGCAAGACTTTTTGACCGCCACTTCTATTAAAATTTGGAAGTCTGGCAAAGTTGTCGAAAAAAATCGAACTATCAAGAGGATTGCTGTTATATACTTCCTGTTATATACCTGGTATTCCTTCGACACCCAATATTACAAGAAAATTACCACAAATATTTTTTCTAATTTCAAGGTAATTCAGATATCTTTGATTTGATTTTGTTTTCATCAAAATTAAAATTTCATATTAAATTTTATGCATTCATATTGTTTATAATTTTGAGATTGGCAGTAAAATAAATGTTACTAATTTATAAGCCAAAATAATTGTACAACACAATTCAAATCGAGTACCAAGTACTACATCAGTACTGAACTGTCACAGAATTCTACCAACTCTTACAAATGCTACAGATAATAATCACTAGCATTAGTTACATAAAATCCATTTCAAAGGATATGTTCCATTTCCATTAAATTCAACTAGTGTTGGGTACAAAGCGAAGGGTTTGAAGATGTCCCCGACAAAAAAATGTGCGGGGGTCAAGAGGGTCGGCATCAAGTGGCAATTACGAGGAACTGGCACCTGGCGGGCCAAGGGTCAACGCCACCAGGGGAGGATGCTCAACCTGCGTCACTCCATGAGCTCATTAGGAGACATTATCCCACCCCCACACGGCGCATGCAGCCGGATGCGGCCTTTCACCTCTCACCCACCTCGCATTAACCTGGGCGGCTGGAACAAGCCTGACCCACGGGGGCAGCACTCATTTAAATATTTCAACTTGTCTCCAAGAGCTGACACACTCATCGCTTATTTCAAAGAAAGTACAGGTACTTTATCATCCCCAACGCAGTCGCGACTAACAAAAAATTGGGATTTAATTTCGGGTCCGTGTACCGGTAGCCCCTGGTGACGCGGGGTCAAGCGTGAGAAACCAGGCCTGGCAAACCCTTTCTAAACTGGCATAATTTGCGTAATGCTAAAAGGATTGGTAGCATGTGCAGATTTTTTAATGGCTCTTATACAGTACAACACCAGGGGATGCTAAAACTGTAAAAATGCAGTTCTAGTAAACTAAAAATTCTTAACTCCTGGCTATGAGGCCATTCAAAAATGACGTCCTCAAAATGGGGTAGGAGGAGGGGGTCTGCTGGCATGTGGACACGGGGGAGAACTTCAGTTTTTGGCTTTTCTGTTTGAGTTTTAAAGGTGAGTGAAAGGCGAAATTGACACCGGAAGAAATCTGTCCCCAGTCCCAAATGTACTTCAATTTTTAAAACCTCTGGGAAGTCGGAATTATGCCTAAATTTGTGTATGCTGGAATTTCCCTTCGAGGTCAGGATATTTCCTTTTTGAATGGCCCCTTATGCTGGGACGTCCTTACAGTTAATTTAAGAAACATTCACTAATCAGTGTGTTGCCAAACGTGTTACATTAAGTTTGCATTGCTAAATCATGCACGTGGCTCAAATTTAAAATGTGCTATATGAATAAAAATATTATAATGAGATGTTGTTCGTGCACTACATTTAAACTAAACAATAAAAAGAAGTATATATATAATACAATTACCTTATAAACCATCTCTATATAAAACACTTAGCATAAACAAAATGTTTAGCCTACAGGAAATCCATTATGTTAAAGCAAATCTTTTCGATGTTAACATGCACTTAGATGGATAAGTAAGAGTAAATCCAAGGCTTGCATGTGTAGTTATGAATTTGTTCTGCCATAAACTTTGAAAACACGACTATGAATAAACAGGAAATAGTATTAAATTTATATTCCAATGTTTTTTTTTAGATTTATGGATTAGTTTGCATACGACTAATATGAAATGAGCTTAATGTGTTATAGTTCATGCCAACGATAAAACGTTTTTGTTAGAAATCTATTAAGGTCGGTTACTCGGTATGCACACTAGATGAAACATACACAAGCACATAAAACATTCACAAGAAACACTGAAACAAAGTTTCCAGCATTTTTTTCGAATCATGTGTGGCATATTCCCTTGGATCCAGACCGCCTTTTAAGGGATCGCCAGAAACACCAAAAAGTGCCAGAAAATGGCCGTTTTTCGACACATGTTTCACAACACTTCTGGACACACCGAGGTAGCATGTGTATGTTTCATGCGTTTTAATGTTTATTTTGGTATATACATATGCACCTTTACGTGCGAGTGCCAGGAAACATCGAAATGTTCGCTGAAAACACTCACAAACGTTTTATGAAACTTCTGGACACAAAACTGGTAAGCAAACTTTTGTTCAAAACATGTACCGAGCTAGGTGGGGTAACACTATCAGCCTTTTATTCGGGAGACCTTAGTTCAAATTCCGGATCCCTTACCATGACTGTGGTTTTCGCGGTTTTCCACAGTTGTTTCTAGGCAAATTCCATGATAGTTCCCCTTAAAATCGGCTGCATCTTTCTTCATAACTATTATAAATTACCAAACAATCCAAAATACAAATCCAAAAATACTAATAACAATTGACAGATGGGCTGAGTCCCACAATGCATGTGCACTTGTTCGAAACATGTTTTGAAAACCGTGCTTTTGTTTCGTGTTTGCTCTGGTGCATACCAGCCTAAAGTGTTCCACTTACCCCTATCCTTTTCAATGGATCAAACTTGCAAAGACACTCACAGTCAAACAAAAAAAGATTTAATAAAAATAAAAATTGTTCAAAATTGCTTTATAAATCAGCAAGGTACTGATCATGTCATTTTTCACGCCAAAATAGTAGATTTTTTAAAATTAAATTATTATTTGAATATTTCCACTCACAACTTGCCTATCTCATGCTGCCACCTGCTGGCAGCGTGTACAAAATAACGGACATTTTTCAAACTTTTTAATTAATTTTAAAAAATCTACCATTTCAAAGTGAAAAACAACAAGATGAGGCCCTTGATGATCCATCAAGCCACCCCAAACAATTCTCACCCCCACCCAAACCTCCCTCATTCAACTGTGAGTATCTTTGCAAGCTCGACCCACTGAAAAGGATAGGGTTGTGATTTCTCTTAAAGTTCTGTAATCTATAAACACGACAAATTAGTTTGCAAATTTGTGAAACAAGACCCTCCCAAATCTAATCAATACCTCATCTTACCTCACCGCCCAGTGCCCACTCAAATGTCATCGGAATGTCCAATAAAGTAACAGATGACAAAACACCTTCTCTATCAATGTCGAACATGTTCGCTATAAATACCGAGGGTGTAAATTTGTATCTGGTAAACGACCTGTATATAACTGCCATCTAGGCGTCAGTTAACCAGGATCAGCGACTTTTACAATGTTACAAAATTCGGTATATTCGTCCCCATTTTTTTTCGGTATATACCTTTATCTAGGCACAAACAGCTTGACGTCCCTATTATTTGCCACGGTTAGGGATGCGAAAAAACTTCATAAAAAATCCCAACCACGATAACGCATCCCCCCTTGGTGATTCGCGGTATTTATCAGACCGATTCCCGCCAAACGATACGGGCATTAATGTCCCCCATTTTTAAATCTGAAACTTTTTCGGAGGTTTTTCACACAAAGCTCCGGGGCCGTGCCCATGCGCTCCCAGTGTGGGTTCTCTTTTATAGCGATAAGGCTTCGAGCATACACCGCGTAAACAACACACCCATACGATGAAATTAATACGGGATTTTTATAAAGAATAATACGCTTTTTAGAATGCAAATGTGCATGGTGTGGAATAAAAAAAAAAATAAAAAAAAAAAATGATGATTGCATTCCGTTGGAGGGCAACGGGGCTCGTGGGAAAAGCAAGCATTAACATTGAAACGCAATATGAATCTGATTTATGGTTTCACGGTGATATAATTATCTGAAGGTGAGTCATTTTTAGTAAATTTGATGGAAATATCTATGGTTAGTAGGGACGCCAAAGGAGCAGACATTCCGTAGAGAGCGTTCGCACCAAATGGGAAAAACCCTGCATCAGTATGGAGCGCCATAGTTTGAAGCGGGATGCTGCATGGGTTATCATTTGATACCTGCTGCCTGCAGTGTTAAAATTTGGAAAACAAAAAGACAAAATAATGTGAACCTTGACACTGCTCTATATTTATATCTTAATATGGTGTTGGACCACGCATTTTACCTTTAAAAAAAGCGTTCGCACCAAATGGGAAAAACCCTGCATCAGTATGGAGCGCCATAGTTTGAAGCGGGATGCTGGGTTATCATTTGATACCTGCAGTGTTAAAATTTGGAAAAAAGATAAAATAATGTGAACACTTGATAGATCCGTATTTACATTGTGCAAGTCGTAATATGGTATTGGACCACATACACGAACTTTTGCCATTAATACAACTCCCAGCCTTGTTTATAGGGTTAAACAAAATAATGTGAACACTTGACAGCTCTACATTTATCGTTATATGTTGTTCTTCAATAGTTTTAAGAATTCTCAGGACTGAAAAAAATACTCTTCAATTTCCTTTTTATGTATAGCCATGTAAAGCACATTATACAGGGTGGGGCATTTAACGTAGCATATCTAAATACGAGAACACAAAGCATTTGACTAAAAAAAATCGAACAAAGTTGTTTGCTTTCGAAAGAGAAGTAATGGTTCCCTCGAACGCAAATAAGGTTTGTTTGAACCATTTTTAACCAAATGCTTTGTTTTCTCATATTTAGATACTTTATGTCACATTAAATGCCTCACCCTGTTCATATAGCCCCCACTTCATATAGCGATTACACATATATTGCACTGTGCATGAGGTCATGTTTCAAATGCAATGAAAATATTTGCAACAAGTAATTCTTACGTGCAAAATAATAGGTAAACATCACATTCAAAACATGTTTTTAGTGTTTATAATTCTCAAAAAGTGGTGATGAGTAAATATACTGTAGATACAAATTTTTAGATTGATGAGAGTTGATACGAGCTTTGTTGGGTTGGCCTCTTTCAATAAATGATAACACCTGCAAATTATACTCAAATGTCATTTTTGTAATTCCATCTGCAATGGTTAAAACCTATAGCAGATCAAAAACCTGTGTAATGTGAACTTTAGGAATATGCATTAAGGCGATTTATTGTATTATTGTGTTAATTTAACACCATGCATACAATATGCAATTTTGCATATTATATAAACTGCAGAAAATAAGTGCTTTTCCTTGTTAAGTATGTTGCATTGACGTCAATAAAAGATATTTATCTTGTGAAAGTTTAAGCTAAACGGATTTTACGCATTTCTTCGATCAATAATTCATCTTGTAAAGACATGGTGCTAAAAATATGGTATTATTCGATGGCATAATTTATTACCTTATGCATATGAAATCAGCTTCTTAAATTGAATCTTGTTACCCTTCATTGCGTTTATGCTGCATGCCCAGAGCGAAGCCAATATTAAATTCGAAATTACGAACTTCGGAATAGTGAAATTACTAATTTAAAATCAGATTCAACAAGTCCGAAAAAGTGTTTTTCCCAGTCTCTAAATGTGTTTGCATAAACAGTGGAACGCTCCTCATCGAGCTCATGGACCAATCAGATTGCATCCATGTGTAAAATAGTGCCCCCTACTCGTAAGTAAGATGAGGCACTTTTTGACCTACATAATTGGCTGAAAAAAATGAGATTAATAATAGTGGGATGATTTTCTAATCGATGGCTCCAAAATAAGCCAATGAGAAGTCATGTGGAATAATATACATATATGTTTTTACTACTTTTAAACGGAAGGCAATAAATTAGGCCAATGAGCACTGAGTGCCACTCTGCCCACAGCAGCTACGTTATGGACGTTACAACTCGGTGATATTTTTGTAAAAAAAAATTAATGTATATGTGGCGATGAAATTATGGATGAAATCTAGGTCATGAACTCCATGAGGATGCTTCATAATTCCAATTTTACGTAAAACTTAATGCAGACAAACTTAGTTACAGAAACATATTTAAAGATTTGATGTTCATGGTACATGGGTTGGAATGTTTTCATAAGTCAAGGAAATGCTATAATCATGTGCAAGAGATCTAAAAAAAATTTACAAATTTAAAACTGCATGAAATAAATTTACAAAGACTTTTTTTGTGGGAGAGCATCAAACTTGTCATGCACTGAAAATATTTAAAAAAGGGTTTGGAAAAGGGTGAAACATCATTAGCGAATGTAAACAAGTAAGGAATTTTCTCTTTTGTCACAAAAACTGGTCTGTTACAAAGAAACAATTTTTACCACTTCAAATGCTAATATTCCGTCCGAACAAGGAACATACAAACATGTAATCATTTACTAAAGAATAATCTATTATCACTTCCTGTTTACGTTTTTGCACGTGCAATCAAATACACGATTCAAACTAAGTACCGCCTGGATACTTTTGTCTATAAATGCTTTTGCCTCAATACAACAAGATTCAGGGTGGTCTGGCTTTCCTCCTTTTCTAATAAATTATTATGGAAACCAGGAGACGGACTTTTGGACCACCCTGTATATAGAGTTATAAAGTTGTAAATGTATTTCCTGTCCTCAGACCATTCATACTATACTTTTATGGCACGATTATACCATAATTTCATTTTGCAAAATATTTGCGGAAGCGTTTAACATCAAATATTTGAAGTGTGCCATTGTGTGTTGTTTAAATAAGGTACTTTACCTATGTTATTTATACGTATATTATACTCTACGCACATCATTCTGAAATATTTATATTTCAATTTCTGCATATTTCATTTGGTTTGAATGTTGGAAAAGCCACTCAATGCATGATAGCAACTGCAGATATCAAATCTGGAGAATAATATATACATATTTCCCCCAACATATTCCCACAGAAAATTTTAAAAAAAGTTGCAAATGACTAAGTTAACAATACACGTTATTCATAGTACTGCACCGTATTGTTGAAAAATGAAAAAATCCGAGATTTATCGCATGTCTGGAACAAGGTTTTTCTTCCCACACTATTGTTTCATTTAAATCTAAGCATTTTTCACAAAGTTGTGATTTTTGTATTGGGTTCTACTTTTATATGACTCACAGTGTTACATATCAGCACGCAAATTTGGAATGTCGTTTTACACATGATAACACGTGTTTGATGTGTAAATAAACTCGTTATTTGCAAAAACACGACGAAACTAAACTAGCTGCATTGATTACAGATCCGATATTTTGAAATAAATTATAAAACAAGAAGATGTCTAGAAACCAGCCTCAAATAAATCACTGGATTTGTATAAAAAAAAACTATCACACAAGAACATGTTTAGCAAACATGTTCATGAATATGCGTAAGCTCTAATCCAGAACATGTTTCCAACTCAATCCAGAACATGTTTCCAACCCAATCCAGAACATGTTTAAAACCCAATCCAGAACATGTTTCTATCACAATCCGGAACATGTTTCTAACTCAATCCAGAACATGTTTCCAACTCAATCCAAAACATGTTTCCAACCCAATCCAGAACATGTTTCCAACTCAATCCAGAACATGTTTCCAACCCAATCCAGAACATGTTTAAAACCCAATCCAGAACATGTTTCTATCACAATCCGGAACATGTTTCTAACTCAAACCAGAACATGTTTCCAACTCAATCCAGAACATGTTTCCAACTCAATCCAGAACATGTTTCCAACTCAATCCAAAACATGTTTCCAACTCAATCCAGAACATGTTTCCAACTCAATCCAGAACATGTTTCCAACCCAATCCAGAACATGTTTCCAACCCAATCCAGAACATGTTCCCAACTCAATCCAGAACATGTTTCTAACTCAATCCAGAACATGTTTCTAACTCAATCCAGAACATGTTTCCAACTTAGCACTTGCAAATTCAATAAAGCAATGCGATATGTTCATTTTATGCATGTGTAACCGAGGCAACAAATGGGGCGAATCATTTCTTACCGTGTAGATTTGTAGAACACGCTCAAGTTGTTCAACAAGCACGTTTTTGGCAAGTTATCATTTTCACGAGGGTTAAGGCTCCTGCACATTTGAACGTAAATGCTATGCTATGTATATGCTATGTCGTTTTGACGTCACTAGCAGACGATT
>JAQGBW010003398.1:0-16414 GCA_034698625.1 Julus scanicus
GGAATTGTGACTAAGGGGTGGGGGGTGTTTAAAAAGAGGCAAAAAAGTGTGACATAATTTATGGATCACCCCTTAGACAAACTGCTAACAAAATCTAGTGCCTCACGATTCCCAAAGGAGCACGCAAAAATATTTAGTGCTTCTTCTTGATTAGACAAATTTGTTCTAGCACATGTTATGCTAATTGTTGTCTAATGATGCATATACACATATATGTGTGAAACTCATATTCGACGGGTGTAACAACAAGGCATTTAATCTATACATAGTTACATCGCGTGTCATTGACGTATACAAGTGAATGCGTAATCAAATTTCAGTTGGTAATTGCGAAAATGCTCCACAGGGAATTAATCCTGCAGCCAGATAATTAACAATTGAGCCAGAAACTAGCTTTCCAACAAGATGATAATAAATGAGCGCATTTTCTCTCATCTTCTCTTTCGATATTATAATAAAGCTTAAGAGCGTGCATTTCGTGATGGGGCTCAATTCACAAACATAATTGTTTCATTAACGAAATAAGGTGTGCATGAGACGTAACATATGCATGACAAAGTGTTTTAATTACATTTTGGACTCCCTCGATGAAGACCATAAAATATACCGCACCAGTATAAGCTAGTGGAGCAGACGAGGGAAATGAGGCTAATGAGTCATCTAACGTGTTAAATCAGTTTTGAACTGTAAAATAATTAGGATATGCGTATGTAAATTAGCATCCTGCAGTAGCATGATTTAACTTAAAAGGATCTTCATCCTGATACTTTTTTTATATGCCCAGCAGGACTAATTTACGAAGCTTGAATTAGGAAAACGTATATCACCTCAAAGACACCCTTGTTGAATAAACGTTTTGTATCGTTAATTTATATCAAAATTGAAATGATTATGTAGGCTGCGAAACGCTTCATATGCGTTCATTGTAAGTTATGGGCATAAATTTCAGAGAAGTTGTGGAATAAAAATATAATGAACAATATTTACAAATAATGCAAAAAATACTTGCATTTTTTTATTTCGTAAATTCTATCTATCTAAACAATAATGCATTACAAAACCATTCGTAATTCATTAGTTTGATAATGCCAGCCTTATGATTTACGTATGCAAAGTTTCGTGAGATTAAATACCCAATTTCGTTATAATTTATTAAACTTTAAAAGGTGTTGATTACAAAAAAAAGTTAACAGTCTCAAAAAAGCGTTCAGCTGTTTTTATTAAAAATTTTGGCTTTCAGTTTCCTGATGGCTTGGTAACACTTAATCCCGCGACCCTTAACCCCATATTAACCTAACCAAATTTAACCTAACCCAACCTAACCTAACCTAATCAACTGAATCAACGGGATTATCTGTCGAGGGATTAAATGTCATGGGATTAAATGATCGTACACCTTCCTGGTGGTCCCAATTCCCGCTAATCTAGTTTGTATACATGCATACTTTTTGTTGTCATTTTGAAAAAAACCGTATTTAAATATATATGAGATCAAATACTCGTATTGTAGTCAAAATATTACTATCAAAATAATTATTAGTACTTTTACATTAAAAGGAAAAAACGAAGCTTAACAATTTTAAAGATTAATTTTAAGCATATTTCATTGCTGTTGTTAGTTAATAAGATATCACTAGATGAAATACTCTAGCATCATTGATTTACTTCATCCAAGTACGTCTTAAATTTAATTTCAATGACATACATATAACCGAATTTGCATCAACTCAATCACTAAAAAGGTCAGAAAGCATGTATCTTCAGGCAGGATTCTTTCTTAACGAGATGTAGTAAACAAAATGTTTGATGTGTAATTTGTAAATATTGAGTTTATAAAGAGATTATAATTATTAGAGACTTTCGCAACAACCTGCATAAGCAATAATTATACCGTTATTTTAAGTATACGATTTGTTATAGATTAGCAAAAAGATTACATTAATGTCGCAGGTTTGTTTTTAATTTGTTAATATCTTTGGGGTAGAAAGTATAACAACATTGCTAGAATAATGGACGACATCTAAAGTTTCTAAAACACTGTTGACTATATGACTATATGAAAGACGAATACATGCAATTGAATCCATTTTTATAAATAATTATAAAAAGTAGGGCTTGCATGATAAAACTAAAGTGATTTGGGACATTACGTATATTGAATAACTGAATATTCCCGAAAAAATCTATTGTTAAACTGGATAGAGACATTATCTACTACTTTCCTTGTAAACTTCCTAAAGTCCTTCGGCAGACATATATCCATGACAACATTCGTCCCCTTCCCAAGAGTACAGCCATTACGCGCCAGCAGGCGCCACCTAATTTCGGTACATTCAGGAGCTCTGGGTCTCAGTGGTCATTTTCCAGCAGATTTCAATTTGAAAATCTCAAACTCAATTCTGCGAAATCGCATTTCCTATTTATTTTTTCAATCAAGACACGAACGGCCACATTTTCTATATCATAAAATGATCGTGCACAATTCGTTTCCTCCCCCAGCGTCATTCCCTAGGAAGCTTCAAAATGTAGTGTGGGGGTGCCATTTATAAAAAAAAGACAACTATAATGGGGCGGGTTATTTTCTTGCCCATGGAATTATTGGTTGCATCAGGTGTTCGTGTCCTAACCACGTCTTCATCTCTAACGTTTCTTGTAGCTAAAATAATTGCTCGAATGGGAAATCGTGAGCAATAAAAAAGCAGAATTCCGTATTACAGAGAGCGAAAATGAATGGCCATCATGCAGTGGAGCCAGCTAACCTAATTTTCAACGAAGAAAAAGACCGTTAGGATGGCGAATGTCCATGTCTTACATAAAGCTGATGCTCGGGTAATTACATCTCTAGGAAACGATTGTTTGAGAAGCTCCCAACCTAAAGACCGAATTTATTTCCGGCTCTTTCTATAATGAACTGCTATTGAAAGCCGATTAAGTATCTCACTCGCTACACTCCATATTGCCACGATTGTGCAGACTTATGAATATACGTTGCAGCGCCATATCGCTCAACCAATGGATCAGTAACCTAGTTATAAACTTCCATTCAATGCGTCCATTCTCTATAAAAACTGACCATCTGTTGGAAACTGACCATTTCGAATCGAAGAAAACCGTTGAAGGCAATTAAGTCTGTTTCAATAGGAAATTCAGCGCCATTTCTGAATGCCATGGGCTATAATAGACAGCGCAAAGATTATTAATCCTATAGCAATAGAAAATTGCAAATATGGGCGTTAAATACATAAACAACCTTTGGTGGAAATAGCCTACATCAATTTCAAAACCAAATATGAACTCCGCTTGACAAGTTGGATGGAGGCAATTTATCGAACTATAAATTAGCCTAATGGCGCGTTGTTTAATGGCGCAATGATGTATATTGCGAAACGATGGCCTATGGGAAGTTATTGCCACGAACGGGTATAATACATTCTTATTTGGCCATGGTCCATTAAATAATCGCCCATTAAAAGTTCACAAAAATAAACTTAAGGTCATCCATTAGACCTCGTTCAAGTCGACATTAAACAGCATATATATGAAAATGTCCTCCGGAATTTCATATGGTCATAATACAAAAAGCAAATGACCCAAGTCAAAACATCGGTTACGTGCATATTCAATTTCCATCTTTCTTCAAGCAATAAACTGTCAGTTATGTAGAAGGGTATGTATATATTTGGGATTTGCAAACTTTAACAACAAACATAATTATTTTTAAAAATTCCCATTCATAATGGGATTTTATTTTTAAAAATCAACAAAATAATATAGACATATTTCACGAATAAACATTAATTCCCCAATGTTTTGGGACGTACTAGTCCGCAAATCCGCAAATTTTACAGGAATAATCAAGTAAAATTTAAAGGAACCATGTAGTATATACTGGCTATACGTGATATTTTCTTCAAATTTATCCAAAATGATTGAACTTTAATGTGTCATTATGTGTGTTCTCTATTGAGAAGTCAATTTAATTAATTGATGGGCATATTGTATTATGAACAAAGAAAATTTCAGTTTCGGTATTTGTTTTCAGTTTTGATACAAAAATTCCTGTCAAATTCAACTCAAAATGAAGGAACTTTTCGTATCTCACACGCCATTGACCAAGCTATAGGTGGGATAGTATTCTACTATCAGCCTTTCAAACGAGAGGTCTCTCGTTTGGCATGGGTTTCATTCCCATGCCAACTTTAAAAAAGTCATAAATAATTTGAATTGAGTGTGGCTTCTATTAAAATGTAGGGTTATAGAAGAATTACTACCATATTAGGGGTATTCCGTAGTTTTTACGGAAGTGTTCCCTCGACATTACGGTAACACATTTGACGGAAAAATCCCTTTAATTCTGCTGCCGCGGCATTTTGCCATAACTTTTACAGAATGTTTTTTAACTGTGTATAGTTTTACGCATAAATGTTTGATACTAACATGAATATATGGCATGCCATATAGGAATTACTATATTGACCTATTTAACAACAGTTTCAATGGTTCTTTGGCAACTAACATTTATTGATAAATATGGTGCACACAAATGGCTTCCACTTAATCTTTCCCCTATAGGTCATCACGTTCATGCAATTTCTACGACTAGTTTAGAGGTGAATGGAATCTGCACAAAACTTAGAATACAGCAGTTATGACTGCATTTGAAAAACAAATTGATGCAATTTTCCAACGCGTAGGTCCGCATCCATTTTGATTTCTGATTTGTCAGTTTTTTATCGGATTTCTGTGTGCCCTTTGGGCTCATGACTGCATGAATACGGTTCATGGAAGTGAAAACATCAAAGAGATTCGGTTCATAGATCGAGCAAATATGGAACGACAATAAACGAGTCTTTTCCATGCAAATGCGCGAGCATTAACGCATAAGAAATGGCTGCCTTACAACCCCTATGGCCGTGGTGAAAATGGGAAAACGTCTATCGTTTTTCGTTTTGCACTCCCATTGAATGGCCAGCGGGAAGAGCTTAAAATTCCCTTTTCAACATACATATATATATATATATATATATATATATATAAAAGTGCGTGCCCGAGTCAATATTTATGGTTGTCAAATTTGATTTCCACGAGCATCTTTTAGCCACCCTCTATCACCCGTGATATCCCCTAAGGCTAATATGAGGGCAAGTATGACAGATGGATTTATATACAAGTATAGTATATAGCAAAGAATAGATGCACATTGGGCTTCTGCATGTGATAAGCGCATGCATAACGCCGTGTTGACCTTATAGGATTAAGAGTGTCCACATTTAAATTATTCGTTAATCTTTGAGATTGGACAAGCCGATCATCCACATTTATATAGCTTGAAGTGCACGGTATATGTATATGTGCAATACGATGAAAGCCAATACATCGTTTTAAATAATTGTAACTTTATTTAACATTAGAATGACCAACAATAATTAGAGAGTCCTATTTAGGATACATACTTCAATAAGAATACACAATGCGTTGTTCCAACGGTTGGTAAAATCAATTCTGAATAATGATTTTAATGAATAAACAAGAAATTGAAAACAAATTCAGTAAAGGCCACGCTTAAAAATTTGATTTAAAGACAACGTTTATTTAGTAAAAAAAAAAAATACTTTAAAGAGCATCATATGGGTTATTCTGGATTTTGGAAAATAAAGTAAATAAATCTAGGCAAAGTACTATATATAACTTAGTCCATATCAAATTTTCACTGCTAATTTTAACAATTACTATTCAATAAACTGTACTTTTAGGATATTACTTCAAGATATCCATATACGTGGAAAGCAAATGCGGCTTTTTTAAAATATTTTAACGCTAAAGTTGAATGTTTAGTAAGCTGGAAAAAAAAGATTCGGTTATGTTTTTATTGCAACGAATCTTTAAGCAGGTTTAAATGTAAAATTTCATCGTCAGCCTTTTTGTGAAAATAAAAATGCTTGTCCTGTACTGGTCATCGCATTCACTCTTCGCATATGCGAAAAATAAGCTGAAAAGTTATTGAATAATACAAGAGTAAAGTAAGTTTTTTCATAACGGCAACAGTATTATCCCTTCATTTGAATACTTTTATTGCTTCTGGCGACTCGTGCTCGGACCAAGATAACATATCCTGAAGAAAAAAAATCATAATTTCAAAAACGAAAGTCGCATGTCAGTGCATCTGAAACCAATCCAGACCATGGAAATGAAAATATATAGCCATCCGGTGCTGGGCATTTGCAGTGAGGGGGAGAAATCTTCTCTCAGGATAATAAAACGAGAGCTATTTAATTAATGCAAGAATGGACCGCTTACCATTCCGGAAAATATATATTCGGATCGTGAGTCCATAAGGAAGCACTTTGGAGCATTAACATCCGAAATGCTGTTCACTTTAACAAATTAAACTTTTGAAAAATGGATCCATTGAATACTTTGGCTTGTCAGCCTTTATCCTGTGAATTAGGGCGCGTTTATGTCCAATTTCATTCGAATTATATACGGAGTCAGTGAAGCATTGTAGAAAACTGCATTCAGTATGCGCATATTTTTAAGAACGTGAAGCTTGTAGTCTGGTTGCATGGACTTTATAACCACAATGAACTTTTCTTAAAAAAAAAATATTGTTTCTTCTGCATTCATAGTCAAACAGCAAGGTATTCGTGTCTTTTCGCTATGGCTCTAGTCAAAATCAAGACCTCGAAACGAGAACAGTATTGATTGATTACAACGAATCAATAGACTACGAGATGTTGATTAGCGACCTCAATATACTACATAATGATATGCCATGAATACATTTCTGCCCCTGTAAGTAGGCAATCATTGCTAACTTCAAGGATCGCAGGGTTTGCCTATGTAGCATATATTACGGTTCCCGTATTGACGGGAAAAAAATGCAGAATAGAAAAATGCAAAATAGGCTTATTTTAGTATAGAGAAGTATATATCCCATTGAACATATGACATTAAGGGTAGTTTTAGAATTAAAATTGAGGATAAGAAGTGTTATCGGCTCTAGGACTCAGCCCGTCACGCCTTTTTTTCTATTTATTTTTCACGAGGGGAGTTATGTTATTATTAGGTGTTAGTACACAAGGTCGCATCCCAAATCCTTGTTAAGATAGGAATGCCTTAAGTTGGCCATTACGGGAGATGCTTACCTAACATTTATAAAACACTAAGAGTGGTTAGATATTTAGGGGGTGATGACCCGTTTCTAGGGGGAGACTTGGACATGGCAACAAGTTGGGCGGTTACTAAGATGGTAGCGATTCGGTAGAGTAGCCAAATAGTCAGTTAATTAAGTTCAATATTTGATAGTAAATATGGGAACAACAAAATGGCAGACAGGTTTGGTGTTGGGGGGATTTGAGTTTGGTTGCAGTTATGACTGTGTTGGTACAGTGATAAAGAAGGTGATGCCATTCTGATGAACGTGAGTCACAGAGGGAGCAAGAATCGCTAGGAGTAATTAAAAGGTAGCCCGCCTTTGTACCGACCTTATTTGGATTAATGCGCAGTTGCAGAATGAATTTCTTAAGAAAAAAGGGGATGTTGCAACAGATATGGCTGTAAGGAGTGAGGGATGGGGTTTTTAGGTTTTTATAAGGGCATGCAGACTCTTGAATCCTGTCGAATAGGCAGTTGTGGAATCTTACGGTTGCTGTCTCTGGTGTGGACCTTTTTAGATTTTGAATCACGTCTGTGGGAAGGCTGGAAAGGGCCAAGTTTTGGGTAGAGAAGGGCAATGGGAGATGTAGCTGTGTAAGGTAGTATTTAAGGAGGTTGTATCTATTGGGGGGGAGGTCCAGCTAATGGAGGAATAATTGATGGGATAAAAAGCATAGTTCTGGTGGTATTTTGGATATTGCGATCCACAGGTTAAATGTTTGGTTTAGTAGGGAGATATTTGCTGGGATCGCCCCGTCTCGTTATATAGAATATATGCTGGTGCATAGGGACCCGTGCCGAAGATCCTATGCAGGAATCCCTCCTGGAATGCATCCAGGGCGTGGGATGTGATCCAGACCCATAAAGCAGCGCTATATGTGATTATGGAGCAAGAATATAGTTATAAAGTGATAAATGAGCAGGAATGTGGTTTAAAATTAAAATTGAGGATTTATAAACGATAAATGCATAGATAAAACAAAATCACTTCATGTAGAATTATTTTTAACAAGAAATATGCGTAGTAAGGACGAATAAACTACTCCAATATGCTACGATTTAATTTATTTTTATGAATTGTAAATTCACGCATTTAATGTTGTTTTTTTCGGAGACTGTACTACAGACAGTACAAGAAAGGCTTACACCAGTCAAGGAAAGAATAATCATGATCAGTATATATAGTAGTAGACCAGTAAGCTAAAGACAACGTATTGAATGTGTATGTATGCTGATAAATGGATAGAAGCACAATATTCCATCATGATGATGAATTGTAGGGTATTCAATAACATTCTGTAATGCATCACATTATAGATAGTGCTATAGACATTCTACAAAATATAGCTTAGAGTTATTTTCCCGATTGTAGTTGTTTGGCAATGTATCACAAAGCAAGTAAATAACAAACGATGAGTGAATCGTAAAATTTATATCATAGAATTTATATCATGATATACTTCTAATTATTCCAATTTCATTTTTTTTTAATTTTAGGTAATTTCTTCATTTATTGCCAGATCAAAATGAACGATCCCGGAGTCAACGTGATAACGCAATACGACATCTGTTTTGATAAGCTAATCGGGCCTCTTCCAGTAGTGACAAACATAATGGACACGATGGTCATGATTGGATTGCGATGCTCAGAAATACGACCAACGATGCAACAAATTAAGGTAAATAAAAAAAAAAGTAAATTATTAGTCCAGAAAAAAAGCAATCCCAATTAGTCAAAAAGACTACATTAATAATCACTAACGTTGCATTTGTATTGTATTCCAATTTTATTGTATGAATATTCTTCAAAACTGACATAATTTTCATTATCTGCACAGAAAAAGGTTATGTATCTTTATGAAAATATTTCCCAAAAAATCATTAGACGTTTACTAGTTTGAACTTCTCATTTTAGGTTGATCCTAAAGAATGTGACACTTTGGGCAGAAATCGTTACTGTCATTGGTTATTTTACGTCCAATCTGCAAGAAATGAAGCCGAGCAGAACCTCGAGGTCGTGACCAAACAAGGACAACTTTACTACCGTGCTGTTCGAAACATCAAGGCTGAAGAGGAATTGTTAGTTTGGTATAGCAAAGATTTGGCGAATATTTTTCAAGTACCGGACGTGGAGGATTTCTACGATAAAGGTATATCCCTGGTATACTTTTCTTTCCCTTTCACTCAGTAGGCGACTTTCTTTTATTGTTTTACATCATGTTGAGATGGAAAAACATTTCTCAAATATATTATTTAATACATTTCGCAAAGAAGCAAGTCTTATAAGGTTGTCATTTCGCCTTAAAGAATCTAAGCAGATGCCACAAAAACGAAAGGAGAAAACTGTTTTTATGAAGGGAACAATATTATCATGCATATTTTGCTAAATGTCCTCGTCTAATTTCACGGTTTCCCCGCGTATGCTTTTCAAACTTTCGAATATGCAAACGTCTTATTCGTTAATCCTTTTTCCTTGGAACAGGCCTAAGCTTCAGATGAAGACAATGAAATTATCGGTTTTCTATTTCCTTCCTCGGCTATTACTCGGATTTTCACAAGAGCAAATCGATGACAATAGCAGACGTAATTTAATTACATTAGGCACATGATAAGTTGTTCTAATCGAGTTGATTGCCAATTAAAACATTGAGAGGATTAGCATGAAAAGTAATAAGACAGATGAGCTTATACACACGCACTTGAATATATGCCAAAATGAGTTTTAAATCTCTCTCAATGCAAACATGACCATTTTTCAATGTGAATTCGAATGCGTAAATATGCTACATCGCACACTAAAAAATAAGCTCAATCCTCATTAAAGCTTGCAGCATTTTTTGCTTTATCTAATATAGTATAATTGGTCTGTCATTTTCAAAACTACTCATACTAGAAAATAAAAATATAAAAAATGAAGTATACAATTACGTGTTCTGGACAACGTTCAAAAAATGAACAAATCATGGAAAGCAAAAATTCGAATTCCAATAATATTTTAGTAAGTTGATTTCAATCCACACATTTTTAAAGAAAATAATAGAATTAAACTTTGTAACTTTATATAAAATAAGTTGAAGTAAGCGCAGATGCATTGTGGGACTCGGCCTACCTGGCAATTGGTGTTAGAATTTTCGATTGTTTTTGGTAATTTATAATAGATATGAAGAGGGGGAGGAGTCTCCCGAATGAAAGGCCGATAGTGTTACCATGCACAACCCCACCTAGCTCGGTATATGAAATGAGTTTAGATTACAGACAGTGTAATAAACAAAATTTCGTTTCTAACCAAATTGGAAGCTTTCTTAACTTCGAAATTGTTCACATTGGCTTAGGAGAAACATGAAACAGGTTTGGCTCATGCATGTTTCATGTTTGGAGCTATTGAGTGCACCAGCTTGCATAGATGCCAATTGGTATCCAGTTGTTTTATTCTCTAGCAACGTCAAACTGTGTACGTCTGGGTAATACCGGGTATATACTATTTCACTTTCAAGCTTGCCCATAAAAATAAGGCCATAAAACTAATCACTTTTATTGTTCCGTCCTTTTCAGATGACAGAAAACACTGCTGTCCTTATTGCACCGACGTCTTTTCATTCCCAAATCCCTTCAAGACCCATCTGATGTACAGATGTGAACAGCGATTGGCCGAAGTTCACAGCCTGAATTCTATGAACCGTCTCCAATTGGAATCGATCAACCGTTTACAACTGGATCTGTATTCGGCGGCCATTTTGCCTTCTATGAAGCCAAACTTGAAAGGGCTCAACTTTTTAGATATCTATCGCAGGGTGAGCGTTCCTACAGGTGGCGTTCATACCAACGGTGAAAAAGAGAATGCCCAATTGGATACGTCCAACTCTGCAGGTGGCAATGATTATGTCCAAGCTATGTCCACGGATGGCCAAAAACGAAAATCGGAATCGACGTTGCATAACGAAACGGCATCGAAAAGATTAGCAAACGCAGCAACAAAATCGAGACATTTTCAAAATGCTAACATTTGTGATGACGAGTTAAGAATTCTTCCAATGGTGAAGAGTCATATTCCAGAAGCTTTGATAAAAGCAAACCTCCAAAGACCAGTATCTCGATCTCCTGACAGGCCATCAGTAACCCTTACTCAATCGCCCAATGCAAGAAAGGAATCTCGAAGATCGCCCAATGTTGATATTGATTCTGGAGGAATAAGCGCTTTCAAAAAAGTTAACAAGGCCTGCCGCACAATGACCGACCGATATGAGAGCAGCACAGACGATCCAATGTGTTCGCCACCAGGAAAATCCATTTACCCAATGTCATATCCTCTGCCGATATCTACTGGAAGTAATCCAACAGTCAATCTGAGCAATGGCCAGAGTTGTACGTAATATAATTTCATATGTTTAATAACCGTTTATCAACTGGTGTATGCATAATATATTTTATTATTGAATTGATGTGGCTCCACACAACTATTTCTTGAAAAAACATAAGTAATTTTTTATAACATAGATTTTCAACAACAACAACAACAAAAAAAAAAAAGAAAAACATTAGCCTATCACGTTTTATTACTCAATAATTTTCAGCGAGACTTTCTTTTATATCCAACTCGCACATTAAAAAATATCCATACATTTTACAGGAAGAGTTAAGTAAAATTTGAAGGAAATTTCCAGTACGAGGACCAGACGAAAAAGGTTATCTTTGGGGTTATTCGTAAGTTTCAAGGTGGAATATAACGTTATATTCCACCTTAAAACGTACGAATAACCCCAAATTGACCTTTTGAGTCTGATCCTTGTACTGGAATCCTTATCACTTACAATGGGTGAAATTTTAAAACACACTCACAGCCAAACAAAAAGAGACTAAATAAAATTAAAAATTGTTTAAAATAGCTTGATAAATCAGCAATTGAAATTGATTGTCGTTTTTTACTTTGAAATGGTAGATTTTTTTTAAATTAATAAACAAGTTTGAAAAATTTCCGTTAATTTGCATTCTCATGCTGCCTCTTGTTGGCAGCATGAGAATGTCTGCATTCTTTTTCCGTTATTATACAAGAAATTTCTTTCAAGTATATCTCAAAATGATGGAACTTTCCGAATCTCATACTTACACTTTACTTAGAAATAAATGGTGTTGAGTCGCTAAGCTTGATGGGATAGTTGCTAAATATGTTACCATATAATAATACGGAAATATTTCCGTACACAACAGAATACTGCAATAAAAATAACAGAAAACCTCCACAATAGTCCTGTAGTTTTTTTTTCTTCTCTATTTGTCACTAGAGGTCACATTCAATTTCTCAATCATTTGCGTTTTTTTGCAAGTTGGAATTTGCTTGGGGACAACATGGAAAACCACTGCCGACCTGACATTCAAACCCAGACCTTCCGATTGAAAAACTGATATCATAACCATTATCCCACATAGCTCAATGACTCATTTAACGTTAATTTCAAAGTTAAGTGTAAGGTGTGTGAGATATAGAAAAGGTTTATTCATTTCGGGGTATGTTTTAAGGAAATGTTTGTATTAAATTGGAACAGTAATTCTGACCCCGAAATTTTCTTTGTTCATCATTTATACCATATGATCTTAAATTCTTAATTTGGTTTGATTTCTCAATAGTGGACACGAAATGCGGAATGTTCCTTCATCTCAGTTATATATAAAGGAAATTTCGCGCATACTCTGTTTACTGGACATTTCCTTCAACTTTCCCTCGACTTTTCCTGGAAAATGAAGGGATTTTTTAAACTGTCTACATTATGCATGTGCATACAACTTGAGTTCGAATTGAGCTAGAATTTGAGTTCTGACCATTTTTATTTCTATAATTTAGGTTTTACAGGGAGTGTGCATCCCTCGTCCACAACGTCCATACCCAACAGTTGGTCAGTTCCTCAAATGGCCACTTCCAGCACACCCCATTCTGGCATGGTAGTAGGACCGCCAAGCGAACCTTCTATCAACCAGCATCCATCGCCGGGGCAGTTTCCGAGTCCAGCACTTCCAAATGGTTTTCCCAGTTCCAAAATGGCCGAATTAAGCCCACCATATGCTTCAACAGTCAAGTTGTTTGATGACATCAAATCCACCACTGCTTCAAACCAACATGCCGGCGCCATAGGAGTCAATGACAATGGAGGAGGCTCTTCTTCCACCGTAACGGTATCCTACAGAAATCCCGTTTATTCGGACTCCATGTATCGTTTGTCTGTGAGCTTGCCTTACTCCAAACAATTTGGCACACCTTTGGACAACCTGTTGTCCAAACAACCTCAGCCAACGATGCCCCCAATTGCGGCATCTCTTTTGCCACCTTCCCTGGCGGTCTTGGCGTTCCCTGCTCAAAATTGGTGCGCCAAATGCAATGCCAGCTTCAGGATGACCAGCGATTTGGTGTATCACATGAGGTCCCATCACAAAAGGGAAATCGATCCAGTGAAAAAACGTAGAGAAGAAAAGTTAAAGTGCAGCATATGTAACGAAAGTTTTCGGGAAAGGCACCACCTCACGAGACACATGACATCGCACCAATAACAACCCTGTCCAGAAAACTGATGCAGGTCTGACAATGGCGCATGCCCGAGGTGCTTAAGTGATTTGGTCTATTAAGACAGTTTAACATTTCCAATTATTCATGCCAATGAACACGATAGTATAACGTCTATCAATTCTGGTAAACTTTGTTTGGCACTGACAACGCTTTCAGTGTTTACTTACATATACAGCGTAAGCAAACACTGACAGAAAATTAAAAATCTAAGAAAAACAAAAATACTCAATGTAATATCATGGTCTGGATTAAGTTTTTTTATCAAGTTTGATGTTAACTACAGTCACTTGCATGCGTCACGAAAAATATGTTCAGCAAAGGCATTTAATTTTGATTACATGTTAAAAGCGGAAATTTAAATTTTACAAATACTATGCTCTAATATCTTTTCGGCGATTTCAAACAAATAAGAAAAAGGGAATAGACCCAATAATAACGACATTCAAAATTTTCTTCAAATAAATTAATTTTTTGGCCTAGTGCAAGCAATACATCTCAAGTTTCAAAATCATAATTCATTAATCAATTTATCAGCAATAAATGAATAAATCATTCTCCATTTTCAAATTTTCCTCTGCTACAATTAAAATACGAAATATGATCTGCAAGTCACCTTATATTCTAGAAGTAAAACTCTTAAAGCTTAGAGTGCAATAGGTGACTATTCAGAGATACCACCAGACAGTTAAAGTCCATGTCGAAATCAAGATTTAGTGAAGCAATATTTTTAGAAATTTGTGGGAGCTATGAATTTCAGTGTCAATTTTTTTTTCTGTAAGACAATGCTTATTTATGTTACAATCACTTAACAGATTTTGTGGGCTCACATAAATGGTACCTACACTCATCAAATTCAGCAGAACTCTCTGGTGATACTTGCAATAACCGCTAATTTTTCCAAAAAATATTCACCACCAATGACAAATGTACGTGTACATTCATTTCCATGAAATAGAAAGTCGAGAATCATGTGGCACACTTGAGTAACAAACCATTATTATGAATATAAATAGGTTAATTTGTAAACTTTCTGCAAACAAAAATCCAATGTAGTAATTGTTCATAGTCAGATATATTTGTAAATATGTAAATTAGGAGAGACTGAAACGTACGTATTCATGTTAGGATCGATTCAGGTATGTTTGGTTTAAATGTTTCAAAGATAATAAACTTATACATGAAATTAATCAGTATCCTATGACTTACTACATTTCTACACGGTTCACTACACCTTTGTTAAACAAAGTAATATAAACTCTAATATATCGTGGTATCTACTTACCTGAATTTCTAGCAAGATGCCGCCCTTGAACCTTTTTATGTATTGTTGCTTTCTTAAGCTGGCTCTCCACCAAGACGTACATGTACGTATAAACACGTTTTTACAAACATATGCGCCGACGCCGGCGGTCGAGTGGGTTACGGTGCTTGCCTCTCTATCCTAAATGCTGGGTTCGCTCCCAGGACGAGGTCGGTGGAAATTTTATGGAGGGGAGAAATTCCCTAAGTGGCGGCTCTTTCGGATGAGAGTTTAAACCGAGGTCCCGTGTTGATTGTTGCACGTTAAAGACCCCTCGAGAGGGGGTGGAAGTCCCCCCTCGTAGGCTAAATTCCCAGGTAGTTGTTGAAGGCCCATCTCCTTGCGTTGGTGTTTAGCCCTCGTGTTGCAGAAATAGGCCAACGTTAAAAATCAACCCAACAAACAAACAAACATATGCAAAAAAGTTTGCCCTCCGGGTTTGTTTCAGCCGCCATTATGTAAATATATATAAATATTTAAAAAATGGCGGCTGAAACAAACCTGAAGGGCAAACTATTTAGCATATGTTTGTAAAAACATGTTTATACGTACATGTACGACTTGGTGGAGACCCGGCTTTAGTCTACTATGTATATGTATACGCACACTCGCACAGCGAAGTGACTTTATGGACCATTTGTTTGTCGTTTCAATAATGCAAACCAATTGCACGTACGTATAATGTTAAAAAAAGAAAGAAAAAGAAACTTAACACATCAAGAATATTCGTATGCAGGTAAGCAAAATGTATTTACTAATATTCCAGTAAATACTTTCTTCCCAGGTAGGTGTTCTGCATTTTGACAGCCAATATTACATGGATTTTGACCAACATCGACTATATAGGCTGGTATTGTAAACAAACTAAGTCAAATTCGTCTGCTAGAGAGTAGCCACTTGATGCTCGATCCCTACACACATAACCAAATGTTTTAGCGAATTATTCGTTTGCAATCGTGTTCACCCCAAATTACCCTGCTCATGTTTGGTTTTCGACTAACACAGCCGTTAGTTTTTTGGATACAGTGGAACCTCGGTTTACGAACTTTAATCCATTCCATGACCCTGTTCGGGAACCGAAAAGTTCATGATCCGAATCATTTTTTTTCCCATTACAATTATTATAAATCCCTAATGCGTTCTTTGTCCTAGAATTTTTTTTAACATGCAATGGCTTTGTGTGGAGATATACTCTAGGAGTAGGTAGACACAATCCCGCAAATCCTTTGACCGAGCTTAGTGCCAAGACGGATGCTTACTATTGGTCCTTTTTTTGCATGTGATTAGGCGATGGAATAGCCTACCTGGCGATTCTCCTGATTTAGTTAAAATTGAATCTAACAATGATGTCTAAGTCGCTAATGACGTAGGAGCATTGTCCTGAAATTGGGTACGGGTTTGGGGGG
>JAQGBW010003399.1:0-16411 GCA_034698625.1 Julus scanicus
AAAAAAAATAAATTTACCGCATATTTTTTACCGTTTGAAATACATTTTGATTGTGTGATGTCACATTACCGAACCACTCCCCCCCACCCCTTGATCACAATTGTCACAAAAACCAAACAACCCACCCACGTCCCCTAGGTGTGACATAATTTTTGAACGGTCCCCATGCGTCTTGATTGGTTTGGTGCGTACCGACCTTTATAATTTGATCGACGTGCTACCGGCTGACAAAGTTGCCATCCTGCCGAATAATAATTTCTAATCCTCTTGTAATTTTCTTTTTTAATGCAGGATGATTTCTGACTTGTCTCAGAAGCAGGTCAATGACCAAACCAGGGGCAAGACCCTTTCCAACGACCTCATCAGGATGTTCGAGGATTTGGGAAATAGTAGCCCAAACAAGAGCAGCAGCGGCGACGCCTTGCCTGCGGATCAAAAACTAACGCTGCATCAGATGATGAACCGTCGCCAGATGTCGTCCGAAGAAGGCTCTCCCTCCCCCCAAGTTTCCCCTGCCTCGCTCAGGAAGGGGGCCAGCATGGGTCCTCTTTCGCCCCCTAATTCGGGTACGGGCAATGGCGTTTCCATCTCCTCCGCTTCCCATCCTCAGCCTATTCCGCAGCCTGGCTATCACGCATCGGCCTCTCAGATGAACCAGCAGAGGGTGCCGCCATCGTCGATCCACTCTTCGACGCCTCCGATGCAACCGCAGTGGCTCCACCTGCTGCCCGCGCACGTTTATCCCAAGCAAGGGTCCAGTTGGAGCGGACTCCCGCAGGGCATAAGTGTCGCCACGTACCTTCAGATGATGCAACAGCAGCAACAATATTACAATTCTCAACAACAACAGCAGCAGCAACAACAACAGCAACATCAGCAGCAACAACAACAGCCGCCACCGAATCCTACCACATCTTTACAGCAGGCGCCCTCCGGCGTGACCACTAACAATTACAACCACCATAACAACAACAACAATAACGTTAACAAGTAGCAGTTCCCGTCGAAGCGAGCGGCCGCACTTTGGAAGGATGGGTGGGACTTCTTGGCAAATGTTCGAGTGGACATCGATGGCTGTTTTGGAGATTGCAGCGCCAGCGGCTGGGCTGTGGGCATTTTTGTTAGTTTCTGCGCAATTGCGGTAATTTGCGGTGGACTTCCATTCGAGAATTATAATGGCGGCGTCACTTTTTTTGACGACTTAACGGATTTGCTCGTTCGTACTATCAGGACTTTTTGTCAATGCACCTCCCCTTCTGCTACACTTCTCGTCTCCTTCTGTCGGAGAGTACGTAGTTCACATCGGACAAGCTGTCCTGTGGTCAAGCATGCGGCACACAGCGGAACGAAATGAAGTCGTTGAGCTCGGTGGTACTCGTCATTTTTTCTGTACAGTGTTCTCCGAGGGTAGTTCACGCATTAAGGCAGGGGGTGACATCGTTGAATTCAATTTTATGCACAGTTTCGAGGTTGTAGTTAATTTCTAAAAAACAGTCCAGCGTGATGCAAAAAATTGGGTTTAATGATATCATTTCCTGCTATTAAGTTACTATATGCCATCTAAATTATCTGCTTGGTGGGAACTATCTACCCTTTATTCGTTCGTGGAGTTTGTTTGTTGTTTTCCTACTCTCCGATTTTTGTTCTTCTTCCTAAAATTGCTAATTTTTCCATGTTTCAAACGCCCCACGCCCTCTTCTCGATGTATTTGCATTTTCTCCAAAAATTAACGGTTTTATTGTTTGCAGATTCAATTCAGTTCCCCAAACATTGACCCTCGAACCACCGGAACATGTCGATTGTAAATATATTTTTGAATTAAGGTTCATCTCCGCGTTTCCGTTAATTCTTAATTTTAAAACGCCGTGCTAGTTTTTTTTTTTTCTTTTCTTTTCCTTTTTTTGAATTGGTTCGTTCTGTTACCTGCCCACCACCGCTAGCAAAGAAGAGGGAAATGCATTTTGCCCTCTTTCATAATCGAACTGATGAAATTAAAAATTGTCACTAAATATGCACAATTGTTGTTGTTTTTTAGCCAAAATATTCTCCTAATCGGAGCAGATTTGTGAGCGTGACAAATTATGATATTCTATGCAGTTTGTGACTGGATAATTAATGAAACTAACAAGTATAGGATTTCATCGCGTTTTTACCTTACAAAAATGAGTTTTTAATTTAGAAAAGTTCAGTTTTTACTTGAAAATCATTGCGTTTTTACCTTAGAAAAATTGAGTTTTTACTTTAGATATTGCGTTTTTAATTTAGAAAAATTGAGTTTTTACTTTAGAAAAATTGCGTTTTTACTTAAGAAAAATTGAGTTTTTACTTTAGAAAAAATTGAGTTTTTTACCTTAGAAAAATTGAGTTTTTACTTTAGAAAAAATTGAGTTTTTTACCTTAGAAAAATTGAGTTTTTACTTTAGAAATTGCGTTTTTAATTTAGAAAAACGGAGTTTTTACCTTAGAAAAATATACCTTACGTTTTTTAATATACCTTAGGATAATATAAATACAGTTATTTTCGATTTTTGAATGCCAGTGGGGATAAGTGGAATTCGTATTTGGTCACACTGATAAAGGGCATTTTTTTCGGTGTTATGAAATCGAGAGAACGTGACCTGCGAAATCATGAAGGGGAATTGGATAATACGGTATTTCTAAAAGCGTTTATGAATTTTGTGATTCAACTATGCCTTCTTGGACACCTGCGTGCTTAAAAATTCCTGAAGGAACGAAACGTAAGTAAGATTTTTAAGTTATTATTTGGCCATTGCAACCCCGCGCTTTTACGTCTTCTATGTTTTTTTTTAAATATCTCGCGATATCGTATTCTCGCTTCATCAATCATCAACTTTGTGTTTATGTAAAGGAGAATGAGTTTTGAATGGCATACATTTATTAGTTATTTTATGAAGTGTTGAAAGTTTTGCAATGAAAACAAAAACATACTATTCAAGCACAATAAATTGCATTGAGCGCCATCTATTAACCCTATTTGAAAGATGAGTATGCAATGGGAAATTTTTTTTGTGTAATTTCCTGATTTTGTGATTCATATTTATTTTATAAAATACGTTTGTGACAATCATCAGGTCATAATATTGGAATTAGGTATGGTAATCCTGTCATTTACTTTGAAATAACAGTTTAAAAACTGCAATAACCATGTAAAATGAAACTTTAAACTTCATTTTTTTGTGGAAAATTACATATTACTATATGTATTTCCGTAAGTTTTCTTCAAATTTAATTATTTTTCTCGAAAAACAAACTATACCTTCTCATCTTTGGTGTTTTCAAACTTGGATATTATGATTGTGTAACTTTATTTTCCTTGAGTCATTATTAGTGAAACAAGAACTGTTTGTTTTCAATTTGAGCACTTTAAAGTGCATTTGAACAGTACTAGTGTTGTTAAAAAATCAACCGCTTGATGCCAGATCAAAGCATCATTTGATAAGTTAACCCTCCACCACTATCGTCATTTCTTGAATACACTGTACACAACCACTATCATGGGGTCCCAAAAGACCCCAAGTTTTAAAAAAATCTTAAAATATAAAAAGACATGCTTTTAATACTTTTAAACACTTGAATTACTTATTTAAACATGTTTTACATATCAGCTAGCATTTGTTATTTTGTTTGGCATATATTGGGAGAAATTGTTTACAAAATAAGAAAACATAGTACAAATATGGTAATAAGAATAATGGCTCCGAGAAAGTGAATTCTTTAGCAAGTTATCTTTGGAAAAAACATGTTTTCATGGTGTATATGAACGTATAAAGTACTGCATAGTAAGTACAACACAAAAATTACTTAGTGCAAAAACTTTAAAAAAGCATGGCGTTTCATGTTGACAATCTTGCTAAAGTAACTACTATCGTGGGGTCTCTTGAGACCCAAGTTGCCTATATTACAGAAAATATAAACCAGATAAACTTGGGCCTCTGTTCACATCAACATCCAAACGAGAAATGAAGGTACTGAACGTCAATAGTGATAGAGGATTAAAAATGTGTTTAACTGGAATTCCAGTTCAAACATTGCAATTTTTACAGGTCTGGGATGTTCATTCTGCTGAATTTTTTGGATCACACCTGTGGTCCCTCACATTGATTTCAGAAATTTTGAATACTTTTGACTTCATTTAACGTACTATATAAACTTTTTGAATATGTTACAGTTTGTTAAACCATTTAACTCTATTCTTCCAAAATGAGATCTTGGTCAACGTAAAATTCTCTTTCGTGCTAATTTCTCGAATTTGTATAACTGATGCAATCATATACAGAAAAAATCAATTGAGAGTTGAACTCAATTTACATCTGTTTTTGTTGGTTTTGGTTCGTGCTTTTACCCTAAAATGGTATAAAATGGTAGATTCATTCGTGAAAGGAGGCAACCTACTAATACTTATGGAATTTTAATGGGCTAGGCAGAAATTTATGTAACCACTTGGACTCGTCCTGACCCGTATGACTTCTTAGGAAATGTGAACAACCCGTTTTGTACAAATGTAGTTAGAAAAAAAAAAAAGTAGTTGCAGAATTGAAATTAATTGATGTGACAGTAAAAATACGTGCTTTTTCTTTTGGATTTAAAGCGATTGAAACCTTTACCTGGAAAATACATAACCATTTATGAAGAATTTTTATCGAATTAAGGACTATTTTTATTAACTGCAAGACAAATAACGTGTTCCCCAATGTTTTCTTTTAAAATCATGTACTTTTCAAAACAACTCTCCATGTGTGGATAAGAGCGCCATCTAGGGATAGTTTTGCTTAACGTTTGGTAGAATGTAATTTTTTGTTTTGTGCGTGTTTATCGTCTTCGATTTCGGCACCGTATAACTTGCCAGTAATTTCGCAAATACGTTGGTTTGTACTAGTATTATGCGAAATTTCGTCAAATTATTTACATACGATTCAATCGGTAAGTGAATTCTTTTTATCTAGTTAGTTTGAAGTGCTTTTTTCAGACGTGGAATGTCTATGTTTACTTCGCGAGTGTGGGTGGCATGCGAGGGTCATCGGAAAAATGATGTCGTCCCTAGAGTTTTTTCACATACTTGTGTAAAATGTGGCCCTTTTTAACACTATGATGGGGAAACAAAATACGAGAAAGTAAGACAGTGTCCATTCACTACGAGGCATGTTTGTCGTTATAGGTAATTACAGTCCATGTTGTTTAAACGTGGCACACATGTCCCTTGCATTATTAGATGGGGGGGAGGCCCTCCGGAAATGGCACCAGGGTGCGTGGAAGCCATGATATCGTAATCTACATAATCGCATTTTTCTGAAAAATAAATTAAAACACCTAATGAAACAGTTGTAATTAAATCAGCTGAATTAAATTCAAAATGTTAACTTGCAAATGTTGAGGTCAGTTGGGAGAACAACTAATTTTTGATTTTTTGTAAATATCACAATTTGATGAAGTTTCAGAAATTTGGAAATCATACCAAATCCTGGTTTATTTCCTAGAATATTAAATATTAAAAAGAAGAATACATCTAAATTTACATGTTTGTGATACATGTCATATGGTCGAGTTTGAAAATGTATATATTTATGACTGTCTTCATGTTGTAGACAATGTAGAAGAAATGTTAAGTCAGGGCTGTACAATATAATTGGGAAGTGTATGTATTGTTTGCAGGCTAAATAGTGTTTAAAATTTTAATTTCTTGGATAATTTGAATAAAACTTAATTAGCGAAGATTTCTTGTTTGTGCCTTTTCGAGATTCATCATCAACTCATTTCGGCTAACTTCCTCATTACTGAACTGGGTTTCAAAGAAGATTGCTTTCATGGTCTAATTAATTTTATTAAAAATTCGATTTGAAAGCACTTAAATTTTCTTTTTTAAACGTTTGACAGTTTCCTTATAACTAAATTTCACTTTACTGGCGGTGTTGGCTTCGTTGCTGTTTTATCAGTTTGCAGTCACACAAACTCCACATTCTTTTATTTTTATCTGTGTTTGTGTTGCTAAAATTGGCCCAAACTTTGTTGTATCCAGCTGCTCTATGCATAGCTTCTCGTTGCTGATCATATGTTGTATAGTTTTCCACAGCGTTGTACGTGTCTCCCCCTACATTCAGCAAAATAAAGTATCTTTTCGTTAATTTTTTATTTAAAAAGAAAAAAAAAAAACTGATATTTGCTGTCTCGATGACATGTCATGTATCTATCGTTCTATTATATTTTCTAAAGTGCAGTGGAACCTCGGTTTACGAACACCACATGTTGTTTCGCTTTACGAACGATGCTTCAGTTTACGAAGACATTTCTCGGGACTACCTATCAAAGGTCCGAGTTTCTGCAATTGTTTTACTAGTTTCAGCAGAACATCTTTGTTACTAATATGTTTTACTAAATACAGGTAACACCAAAAATGTTATAATTTCTAAAGATTTAAATTAAAATCGATATTAGTTTCAAAGATATAGCCTCAATTGCAAATATGGCAAAAGTTCGTCTATTGTTTTATCCACGCCAATTCCAGATGAAATGGATGAGAATCCATCGATGACGTCGATTTCAGACTTAAATCATATAATTAACAAGAGAATAGAGTAGAATAATACACATTTTCCTAATGGAAACAATATGTTTGTTAAAGTAAATTTCTTAAACAGAATCTTCGAATGAAGTTGATTCGTCGCAACGTCATCATGACGACATCACGTGGTTGTCTTTATTTCCTATAATGTTGGAAACCATGGATGTAATGTATTAAACTGCTTTCTTTTAATATTACTCTTATATTTATTTTCTTTCTGTATTACTTCCACACATAAGCTATAACATGTTTTTAAAAAAAACTGTAGGACAGAACGCGCATAATTAGGATTTACATGAATTGCAATGGGAAAAATTGGCTTTTCAGTTTACGAACAGGGTCGAGGAACGGATTAAATTCGTAAACCGAGGTCCATATTCAGCAAATTTTATTTTGGCATCGTGTAGATAAACAAAAAACACAAAACGGTCGTAAAGTGGAACAGTCGTAAGTCGAATATGTAGGTGCAAGT
This sequence comes from Julus scanicus, assembly GCA_034698625.1. Taxonomy (NCBI): domain Eukaryota; kingdom Metazoa; phylum Arthropoda; class Diplopoda; order Julida; family Julidae; genus Julus; species Julus scanicus. Next base: position 7,050 of record JAQGBW010003399.1, read on the forward strand.
TGACGATTGCCTGTAACTCGGGAGTAAACCTAGTATTTGGGAGTTTAGCGTCACACTTAGTATATATGTTACCAGTTTGCTTTTTAAAATTTAGAAACTAACTCCCGGGTTACTCCCCTAATTTAATAATTGTATTTATTAAAATTTCTTCACGAGTGGGCAACAATTTATAGAACTTAATGAACTACTGTATTAGTATGCCCACGCGTTTGTTTGATGATCATCCATTATACCCCTACTCCCACATTTACAAAAATAATAGTTGATACAATAGAAGAAGGGTGTAAGTAACAATCGGCCCAAATTTCATAACTATAATGTTACTTTCAACTTTAAATTGTTGTTGTTGTTTCTAAGATCCTAAATTAAAAAAGCGTCTGCATTATGACAGGCAGACACAGGATTCATTTCCTCATGTTTACTGTTGAAAGTCTCGCACGCTATGTTTAGCATAATTTAATACATTTTTATCCTGAAATTCAGAGCAGTATTACACTGCTTCCAGGCACCACATTTTGACTCTTGAAACCAAAGGGTTAGGCCTTGTAAGTTCCTTCGAAATTTATACTTCCCAGATGGTGAAGGTCGCAGTTTGCATCAATGGCCACGAGAATTGTTTTGCTTTTTCAAAATGTTATCTGGTATAAAATGAGGACCCTCCCACCCATGGTATTGTCTCTTCTCATCTGGGGCAGGGGCAGTAACTTTCGTGAAATTAGTTTTGTTGCAGCATCTGTTGGGGGTAGGAACAAAAAAAAAGAAAGATTGCAAAATATTTATGGAAAATGATAAATATAACTCTGGTTCTTTCAAACGGATATTAGGTGGAACGGGTAAGAAGGGGAAATTGTCAACGTTCCGAGGGAAATGTGAGATATGTTTCTGGCACTGGTGACAAACTCTTCCCATTATCGATAATGGGAATTTTTGTTCTTTTTTTTGTGTTCCATTTTTTTTTTTATCTTTTTCTTCTTCTTCTACTGTCTCGAAACCACGTTTCTGTGTTTCAATTGCTGGTTTCATAAATATTAAACGGGAAGACGGTTGATTCATCTCGGGGATAGTTGACAGGCCAGATCTTTTGAATTTGAAAAAGGGGGTGCTGCGGATTCGTTTTCTCAATGCAAGGACAGCAAACTTGGAAAGTCAGTCACATTGGTTGCGTTTAATTATCAGTCGCGGGAGTTTGCTTGCCTGTGCCGTCGATGTTGTTTTGTCTTCGAGTCATCTTCAGTTTGGCAACACTAGGATTAGTTACCCAGTTTTGAAAAGTCGAGGCGTGTTTACAAGCGATAACAAATTTGTAGTTGTCGTCGTCCGTGTGGATTTTTATCGTGGTGCTTAACTTCATTTTTGGATGGATATGAAATATGCCTAAATCGTGATTCGTCACTGTTACAAATGTTCAACGTGTGCCTTTTGGCATGTTTATCACTAGGCAAACGTGTGGCAGGTACGTTGAATTATTTTTTAAAGTCCTGGCCTCTGGATGTTTTGTGATCAGATCCCGGAAAAGTGCTGCCACCTGCCATTGTTTACGATGTCGGTGTTTTGTTGTTCTGTTTTTTTTTAATTTCTTTTTAGCTTTTTGAGAGCTGTATTTGTTGATGTATACACTCAAAAAAGTGGATTGGTTTCCCCGGGCATTTAATGTGTTTGCTGCTATTTTTGACAACCGGGTTATTGAATTGTGTATACTTGTATTTCAACAGTTCTTTATGACGCAGCTTTGAGCGGACTTAGAATTCAGGGCTGAATAAAAAAAATGTATTTTTCTAGTTTGGCTACCAATTGAGTTACTGTGTCAGTTTGTTTTGTAAACATTTGTATTTAAAATGTCAGAGGTTATTATCGATAATGACACGTATTGGATTGTTTACAAAATAGCATTAATTATGAATTAAGAGTCTGATCTGGCCATTCACTTGTCATAAATATGTCAGTAGTAAAAATTAAGTTCTGGTCATTCACGTGTAGAGTTCATTTACAGAGGAATTCTAGTACATTCCAAAAATCGTTTAGAAATTTCTGGTGGTGATTGACAAATTTTAGGCATTTTGGGATCAACATTTGCAATTAAAGTTGCCACTCAATTATTTATAGCTAATTAAAACAAGAATTTACGTAAAATCGGTCCAATGTCCAGGGTCATGAGCAGAGCGCATAAGCACGTGCACATTTTGGAAAATGTTATGCAAATTATCGCAAACACTGAAAACATTGAATTTTGTGTTCATGTTCAGACACGCATTATTGTGGTACATGTGTTAGAAAAAATTCATTTCTTTCTACTACATGTACATGTATGAAGGAAACTTAATTTGACAATCTGCATGCACTCAATTAGTGACCAGCTGTTCAGAAGAAGTTCCTAAACTGACATGTGTTCCAAAATGTTGTGAATTTCTTTTATTCCATTATTGTTTTATTCATTTCAGACGAAAATGGTGGCGGTGCCTATTCGCGTCAGGTGGCGCCGGGCGAAGAATTCATCGATGATAATGGAAACGGTAAATGTTTGTTATAATGTTACATTTCATGCGAAGAATTTTTAAATTTTGGTGGGGGACCAATATCTCCATAACGTTTTGGGTGGCAGAATGGAACAGGGAGACATTTTTTTTTTTTTGCTATAACAGCTGCTTGCAAAAGTCTCTTCTTATTTTCCCCAGCATCTTTTATTTTTGTATTTCCTGACGTCCAATGGATGGATGAGCTACTAACTACTCTTATTTACGATCCCATCTTCCGCGCTAATTCGAGCGTAAATTTTAAGATGTTATACCATTTTTTTTTTTGGTCTTTACCTCATGTTTTTATTACAGGCGAGTGCCGCCAGGGGACCGCCACCGTGGAATTAAGCAAGAAAGAAAGATCCACTTTAGGATTGATCATATCAGGTAGGCTTCGATAAAATTTTCATAAAATTTGGCAGTTTAGCAAGGGAGGAAAAAAGCCTTCCACATTTAATACTGTAAAGTTAATACAGTTGATGATTTCTCCACAACTCTGCAGTCCCTTGTGACCATAATTGGTCCTCCTCGTTGCTGTATAAGCAAACTTTTCAAATTTCGTGAAGCCTGGATCAGCATAATCAAGTACCAGTATCTGTCGAAACATGAGATCATGTTTTGGAAAGGTTTTTACAGAAGTTTTCACGGGGTAGTTGCTTTCCTTTTTTGCATAATATCAGTAAATCAACTCTTTTTCGCCCCCCCAACCAACTAATGGTGATGTGAAGGAAAGTTGTCAAGGGATAGTGCAATTCAATTTTATTACCTAGCTGTTAGCACATAAAAGTAGAGTATCATGTGATATTCATGCAAAATACATAGAAAAATAAATATGTAATTTGTAGAAGTTTTCACTTAAGGGGGATTACAACCCTATCCTTTTCAATGGTTCAAATTTGCAAAGATATTCTAAGTTTAAATAAAAATTGTTTAAAGCAGCTTAATAAATCAGCAAGGGGCTTCAGTTGTCATTTTTAACTTTAAAATAGTAGAATTTTTAAAATTAATATTTACTACATTTTTCAAACTTGCGTTTTAATTTTTTAAAATTAATATTTACTAAATTTTTCCAAACTTGTATTTTAGTTTTTTTAAAAATCTACTATTTTAAAGTAAAAAATAACAACTGAAGCCCATTGCTGATTTATTAAGCTATTTTAAACAATTTGTATTTTTTTTAAAACTTTTTTAATTTTTTTTTTATTTAACAGGGGTTGTAATCCCTCAGTAAGAGTAATGTACTTAATTAAAGTTTTAATAAAGTTAAATATTTGATATTTAGTTAAAATATTTAATGCCATCACGTGTGTAGTGTAAACTTTTCGAGTAAAACTCAAATTGTAATCAGATGCAAATCTTCATCATTGTCAACCTCTACTTTGTAAAGCTCGCAATTTAATGCAAGTTTTCATCCATGGTCAAATTGGACAGTTTGCAGTTTTATATTAAAAAAAAAAAATGTAAATCAAAAGTCTTTAAAACATGATGGCGTAATTGGAAATTATGATTTATGATTGTTTTAAATATTTAAGTTTTTATTTCGAGGTCTTCATTAACCATAAACTCATGTTCTACAAATGTTGGAGAGGATGTTAGTGTCAGTGTTTTGAACTGCAAATCGTTTTGTGCACTCTCATCTGAAGATTAATGAACTGAGAATGAGAAGTGTTATTATAGGATCTTTGTCGGAACACTATATTAACTGAGTAATCAGAGAAACTTGTATGTCATCAGGATCGAACAATTGGTTGTGTTATCTGCATGTGTGGCACCACATCATTTGTATGCTCATCAATATCACTTGAAAGCAATAAGATGCAATTTGGCAAAGTTACAAATATATTTTTTGTCAATTTTGAAAACCTTGCCACCGAAGATTCAGTAGGCACTTTTTATGTCTTTTTCGCTGTCGTTTCGAGTCCCTGCGCCATTTTCGTGGCCTCAAAAGTTTTGAAAACTTCTCGTCAAATGTTTAAAAATAAATTTCTGAAATTGGTTGCCAATTCTAATGCCAGTTACTTTTTTTTTTTTTTTTTCAACGAGGTTTCTACCTTGGGATTACATCCTCGCTTGTTTTCTTTTCCGCTATTCGGTTGGTATTTTTTTTTTAATCAAAACGAGGCCAAAGCCTTACTCGAGTTCCGAAATGCAACCAGAGCGAATGGGAAATGTTTTAGCTCCTAAAAGCTCAATGCTGTTCACCGATTTTACGAACGTATGGAAAAATGATGAAAATTGGATGCCATCGATTGCTGGTTTTGTGCTGTGACTTCGAGACCGATTCCGAATTGAAATAAGTCATGTTGAATTTTAGATGTTGGAGCTCGCAGAAGAATTTAGGTTTCGACTTTCACCGAACACGGATTACCAGACGAATGGATTATGTTTTAGTAATTGCCATATTTCTTTGTGTCGTTTTAAGGTGGTATCGATAAAGGGACCAGACCAAAAATCGCCAATCTTCGGCCCGGAGGGCTTGCATATAGGTAAGCTTGTTTTCAATTCAACTCAGTACCCTACAGTCAGCAAATAAATGCCATATGGTAGCTGGGGGTTGTACCCAATTTCAGGAGAATGCTCCCCTAAGTCAGTAGCGACTTAGTCATCATTGTTAGACTGAATTTTTACTAAATCAAGAGAATCTCCAGGTAGGCTATTCCATCGTCTAATCGCACGCAAAAAAGGACCAATAGGAAGCATCCGTCTTGGCACAAAGCTCGGTCAAAGGATTTGAGTGATTATGTCTACTCCTAGAATACTAGTTAGGCCTTAATATATTTGAATTAAGAGAAAGAGTAAAACTTTAGAATAACCCCATAGATAACATTTCGCGTCTGAACTTCAACATGTCCCAATTTAGGGAGTGGAGCATTTCTGTCACACTCTTGGAATGTTGATAACTGCCCTTAACAAATCTGGCTACCCTACGCTGGACCATCTCTATATCCTGAATATGAACCATCCTGCGAGGGTTCCAAACAGGAGTACAATATTCCAACATAGCGCGAACCAGAGTTGCGAAGCCAGTTTCCTTTATATTTTTCGCACATTCCGCTCGATGTAAAGGTTGTAACTGTTTTTTCCTGAAATTAATTTAAAATAGGCAATTTGTAATATAGTGTCGCCATATTGTGTTGCTATCAGTTGTAAACAACTTTGATTTTCGTTACATTTACGTATTATTTTTATTTTTTTTGGTGGCATTTTTTAAAGTTCAAAAATGTTATTCGTGTTGCTAATTTACCAAATAAGAGAATTGGATGATCTTTAAAGATTGCTTTCTGGATTTTTATTATTTCAGAAGTGACTCTTTGTGTGTTGGTGACGCTATTTTGTCCATAAATGGTATTCGGACTGGGAAATTAAAGCACGAAGAAATCGTAAATTTGCTGAAAAATGCTGACGAGAAAGTTTTATTGGAAGTCGAGTACGACCTACCGTATTCCGGTTAGTATTACTCGTCTGTACTTTTTATGATTATAAACTGTGTTGTGAGTTTCTCATTTGACAATCAGTTTAAAGTTATTTACAAATGTCTTTGTTTTCTTTAAGCTTTGGAGACATCTCCGAGCATTTGCTCCAAAGTCATCCAAATCAGATTAGAGAAAGAAAATGGCAGCTTTGGATTTGTGTTACGTGGAGGAGCCAATGTGGGCTGCCCCCTTACGGTGACCTATGTGCGCCCGGGTGGACCAGCTGATCGAGAAGGGACAATCAAATCGGGAGACAGGCTTCTAGGGGTGGATAATTACAACCTAAACAATGTACACCAGAGTGAAGTTGCAACCATTTTAAGGCAGATTGAACATGAAGCAGTATTTACTGTGGAGTATGACGTCAGTCTTATGGGTAGGGTCAACTTGTCAATTCTAATTACAGGGTTGCCAGTTTCTGCAAAGTCAGGAAAAGTCAGGCAAGAAAAATAACGTCAGGCAAAGTCAGGAAAAAATAGCCTTTTTGCTAGAAAAGTCAAGACAAATAAGCAATTTGGTCAGGAGAAAAAAAATAAGGCTTATATAAATAAGACAATATATATATATAAGGCAATTATATATATAAGACCATATTTATTTATTTTTAAAATCTTGAATCACAATTGAATTGTGTATTTGAAACGAAAATTGTGTTAGCCTTTGTATATTTTTAAAAATAATTAAAATTTTGTCAAGTTATTGAAATATGGTCAGGAAAAATTGCCATAATGATCAGGTAAAGTCAAGCAACACCAATCTGTAAAAAAACTGGCAACCCTGTAATTATTTAGGGCTATAAAGTAGTGTTATAAGATTCACCGAGTGTTTGTAATTTTTTTTTGCTGCTTTAGAAGCTGTTCGGAATGCATCCGGGCCACTTCTAGTCGAGATTGAACGTGGTTCTAACATTAACCAACAGTTGGGTGTAGCGCTTTCTTCTTCACCTAAGGACTCATCCGCAATATTAATTCAGAGCATTAAGCAAGCAAGTCTGGCAGAAAGGTTAGTGACCGGATTTCTCGTCGTACATTTGGCCACTTCGATTTTGACACGTTTTTTGTGCTTAAATTTAGGTGCGGTGCTTTGCACGTGGGTGATCAAGTCCTTGCCATCGACGACGTTTCCTTAGATGTGACAGCCACAGCTGCAGAAGCGTCTCAGCTGCTTCGGAACTCGTGTGGAGATCGGATCCGTTTGGAAATATTGCCATTGAGTCAAATGTTGTTTGGTAAACGTATTCCAGAAGTAAACATCCGAAACGCCACAGCGAGCACCTCGTTGTCTTCCTTCGCAACGCTCGGATCAAACTACCGCAACCAGCCACAGTCTTCGAGAAATCAGTCGTGGCGGCTTCAACGAGGCATCGAACAGTCTCCATCCAGCTGTGAGTGCATTCCGTTCGTTATTCACCAGTAACTTAGCTGCTGCATGTTTAAGACTTGCCTGCAAATTATCCACGGTTAGTTAATCGTGTTTTATTTTGGAAACTAGTGCGTATAAAAAATAGTTTGATAAGAAATATCAGTTCTGGAAAATTCATTGTTGATGAACCTCTTGCCTCCACTTATTCTGTGCTCGATTTATCGTTTTTACTTTAGCTTCCCTTCCCTCTTGTATTTCATCATGTTCTGCGGCTACTGCTCCCACAACCTCTTCTCCGTGTACGCAAGTGTGTAGGCCGGAAACGACGAAAGTGACCCTCAATGTTACTGATCACCGGGGATTTGGCCTAGCCCTATGTAATGCCACAAATTCCTCATCTTTGATGGCTCCTCCAATCGTCGGAAGCCTGGATCCGGGCGGCGTAGCCGAAAGGTTCGTAGTTTGTCGTTTAAAGTTTACAGACTATAAGACGCACTTTTTTTTCCAAAAAATTGCCTCCAAAATTCAGGTGCGTGTTATACTCGTGTCTTATACTACTTGTTTTTTTTTAAAAAAATTGCTTAAACATTAAGGTGTCTTATAGTCTGTAAAATTTTATTATTTATAATTTCGTGTTCACTTTTCTACTCTAGGACTGGAGTCGTGCAAGTTGGAGATCGTATTTTGTCAATAAACGGAGTTCCGACAGATGGCTTTAGTCTCGAAGAAGTTACTCACATGATCGCCGCCTCCAAGCCAAGAGTTGTTTTGCATATTGAGTTTGACATTGCCGGTAATCTTTATTTTCTTTGTTGGATGTGGTATTTCTAGCGGTAAATTATTTATTTGCCGTGTACTTTGTCTCGGCAGAATCTGTTGTACCTAGCAGCGGAGTTTTTGAAGTCCGGTTGCCTCGTAAAACCTATGGGGGTTTGGGAATCACTGTCAGCAGTAAGTAGGCATACTCTGTTTTTCGCTAATATTTCAATGTTTTTTATTGAATCGTGGCATAACATTTTTATCCGACGAAGAACGTGTTTAAATTAAATCCACGCTTTTTGTGATTCAGTGACAAAAGACAATCAACAGGGCGAGTCTCCCGTGATTTCCGAAGTGCGACCTGGTAGCGTAACGCACCGGACCGGAACCATCCAAGTCGGAGACAGGCTTTTGGCCATCGGAGCTATGAAAATCGATGATAGGAATCTTGACGAGGTGCATCATCTACTTAAGGACAGCCGGGAAGACGTGCTGCGACTTCGAATCCAGAAGGGAAGTCCAGAGGACGATGACATCAACGATTTTGAATTGACGTCGAAGGAATGGGCGATTTCCGCAGTGGAATTGTCGCGAAGAGGAAATGGACCTTTGGGGATAACAGTGTCGGGGTCGGACGAACCATGCCGGCCAATCCTCATCTCTGCATTGACCGAGGGCGGTGTTGCCCAAAGAAGTGGAAACTTAAGCGTTGGGGATCGACTGCTGGCAATCAATGGCAGCTCGACTAAGGGTAGAACGCTCGGACAAGTGATAAAACAGCTTCAGAATTCAACTGACTCGGTATCCTTGAAGGTGGCACGCAAAAACATCGTGACAAGTTTATCAGGTAAGGCCGCTAGTTGTAAAAGAGATGTGGTATGGGGTTATCCATAAATTATGTTACACTTTTTTGCCTCTTTTTAAAATCCCCCCCCCCCCCTTCACCCCTTTGTCACAATTGTCACAAATTTTACTACACCCCATCCATAATTATGTCACAACCCGTCGATTTCCCCCCTTCCCCCTCCAATATTTTTTAATAATTTTATATTCTTTTATAATTTTATCGGGAAGAAAGTTTGAAGTCACTACAGGACCAAATCTTTTTTCCCGACTGCTATTCATAATTTCAAATGTTAAAAAAATAAAAAAATAAATTGTACCGCAAATTTTTTACCGTTTGAAATAGATTTTGATTTTGTGATGTCACATTACCGAACCACCCCCCACCCCTCGGTCACAATTGTCACAAAAA